>CAUYON010052046.1:0-26304 GCA_963573935.1 Arctocebus calabarensis
TGGTCAGGAGAAAACTTCTAAATACGGATCAAAAATGTTTTCATATAGTTAACAAGAAAATATCATGAACGGTATGTCAATCAGGTTGATAAAATATCTCAGATTGCATGTGAAGCCCTCACACTGTACCCCATGGTTGAACTAATGTACACAGCTATGATTCAAAAAAAATAAAATAAAATATTATAAAAGAAATAAAAATAAAAAAAAAAAAGACAAGCTGAATTCCCTTAGTGTAACTAAAGGAGAGAAACACAAGTCTGGAGACGAGATCTGCCCCTTCTTTGGCTAATCTCATTCACTGCTGCTTGAATTTGGGCAGACCAAGAAACAAAGCCCTGTGTGTCCCCTAACCCTACGGCCACTTACAAAGAGACAGTGTCTGTTCACCTAACACCTCATTGATAAGTTAATGCCCAGGCTATGTTGGAGACGCTTCTCAAGGTATAGCACATTTACACAGAGAATGAAACCTCCATCCAGGCCATTGAATAGATAGGGTATTTTCTAAGAAAAAATTAAAATGTGTAAAGCCCCAAGGTAGAAAATCTTGAGAGGAATACATCCAGTGTTTGTTTTGAAGACCAGCTTGCATTTCTCTGCACCACACTCTGATGTGCATGGACACAGGCTGGACCTGCCTGAGCCACAGCTGACCAGGGGGTGGCCAAGAGGGTACAGCTGGGCCCGAGCAGCGCTAAACCAAACCTCGTTCCTTCAGTTATTATAAATGTTTTCGGTTGGTGTTATTTGTTTCAGGAGTTGAATATCAACAACAATGTTTGAAATGACAAATAATTGCTATGAAAGGACCATGTGTTGCCTAAAATTTAACCAAACATTTTATCACAGAAAAGCTTTCTCTGCCATATGGTGCTCCCCACCTCCTGAAAGACATTTATAGTTCTCTCTTTCCTATAAACAGTTTAAAGGAACCACGATAAACATTCTGGAGAAAAGCTAAACTTGCCTTTGCTACTCTCCTGTTGATTATTTGCGATAATAAGAAAATGTTTACGCCTACAGAGGCGAAGTTTATGTGGGAGGCCCTAATGCATGCACCCCCTTGTGTGGTGACTTAATGCTCGTTTATATTGCAAATGAGAAATAATGGACATGATTTTCTGCACCAACACAACATTTCAATAGCTTCTGTGTCCCAAGCTCTGATATTTAGTTCATCAATAAGACATTAATTCCAAACAAAGTAGCAAGACATATGTCACCTTGGTTTTTCTTTCTTTCCTTTTTTTTTTTTTTTTCCGCTTCCAACATTGGCCAGAATATTCCCCCACCCCCCCAAAAAGAATCATGGAAATTACTTTCAAGAAACATTCCAAATTTTCAAAGATAGACCTAGACCTTTTGCAAACTTCGAAGTCATAGCAAGATGAGTTAAAGGTACATAATGTGGTGCCCAACCCCCTGGAAGCCAATGCATACATGAATTGACATCATTTCCTCATTATTTCTTGGAATTTTCTCCTACATGAGAGCAGACACAATGGAGGGTGGCATTCTAAAACTGAAAAAGTAGCTTATAGTCTACGTAGAATCGGATCCACTTTCCCCATTGTCTTAATCAACAGTTAGAAAGCCAGGTGTGGTGGGGCACACTTGTAATCCCGACACTTTGGGAGGCCGAGGCAGGAGGATTGCTTGAAGCCAGGAGTTAGGGACCATCTTGAGCATGAACGAAACCCCATTCCTACAAAAAAAACAGAAAAAATTAGCCAGGCAAGTTGGCCTGTGCCTTCAGTCCCAGCTTCTTGAGAAGCTGAGATAGGAGGATCATTTGAGTCAAAAAGTTTGAGGGTGCAGCGTGCTGTGATGACACCACTTCACTCTAACCTGGGAGACAAAGCAAGAGTCTGTGTCTCAAAAGAAAAAGAAAGAAAAGATGGCCATGGGGATGGTGTGCATTTGGGTATTCGGAATAAATGCCTTATTAAAGGGAAATTAGTAGGAATTTATAGTTAAGGGCTATTTCAATATTATATCAGAGAAAACACTTTATCATTTGTTATTCTTCCATGGTTGAAACAGCCTAAGCAGAATATCAGACATGAGGCAGAGGTAGATATGATACACTGTGGGGCTCACTGAAGAAATTCACATGTGCCAATATTATTATTACCTGTATTTCTGCTTTCATCAAACCAGAGCTATCTTTTGAAATACGTAATGGCTCATAGTTGTCAAGAGAATTGACTCGAAGCTACTCGGTTTGGCATGCAAAGGTCTCCATACTAAAGCCCTCATTTATCGTTCTAGGATTACCTATTTCCCTTTTCCAACCTCCTACCTGTGTGCCCTACACCTCAGCAGGCCGGTATCATTTATTATCTTCTGGACAAGAAATACACTTCTGTTCCTCTGTACCTCAGCTTGGAAAGCCCTTCCCTATTTTATGGTTCATGAAATACTACTTTTCATTCAAGGTCCAACTCAAATACCACCTCCCCATCTGACAGGTCAAAACTCGTCCTCTTCAGTTTATACCTCAATGGAAGCACCAAGTCCATTCCGTCTATGTTAACCCCCTCAGCCAGATTTACAGCTCACTCAAGGCAAACGCTATCTCATTATCACTGTAGTCGGTGCTCAAATAAATGTTTTTTCTGGGGTTATACAGTTGATCAGAAAGAAAGTGGTTTGATAGGTAAACACTCAAACGTTGTATTCCTCAAATAAACAAAATTAAACAAAAGAAAATTAAAGTTTAAGGGTTTAGAAATATTTTCCAGTGATCTGGTCCACAGCTTTGAAAGGTCAGTCAAATAAATCGTAAGAGTCATGAAGGTTCCAGAAGCAAAGAGTTACTATAAACACAGTAGAACCCCCATAGCTGACCACCTCCTACATTACCCACCTCCTTGAGTTGATCTGATTTTCATAGACTGGACATGCACCCCATGTACGTATCAGCACAGCAGGCCTAGTGTCTTAGGTCGACCACCTGTGCATGTCGACAAGTTGGTTACAGTCCCTTGGGTGGTCAACTTATGGAGGTTCTATTGTAATTCAATTTCATCCTTTTCTTGATAGGGTCAGAATAGTTGTACCCCCAAAGTTCCTCATTCAATTGCCAGAAGAAACATGACATTTTGTTGGGACACGAAGACTGACAGGCAGCACATGAGAGTGATAAAGACCATTGGAGAGAGAAGGAAGAACCCCTGTCCCCAGGATGAAAGGGCCTCTTGTTCATGAACTGGGAAGTAGGGCCCTGGATTGGGGCTTCCATTTCCTTTTCCATTGCTTTGTTTTGCTGGAGGGTGACAGCAGGGAGCAGTGCATTTAGATCTCTTGGTAGAAATGAGTGGGGCTCTTGTCATGGTTCCTAGGGCAGGAGGGCAGATGACAAGGAGAATAATCCTATAATCGAGCAAGGGACCAAGTGACTCTGATGGTGAGATTTAAAGAGATGAGTTAGACAAGAGCTTTCTGTAGCCAAGTCAAACAGGAGTTCAAACGTGGACTTTGATATCATTTCCTACAACATCCTACTTTGTGTAAGTTTGAGAAAGATAGGTATTATTATAACATCAAACTATGAAATGGTACTAAGAGACTATCTTGTTTGAAAGGCCAAAAAGATATATTTCCTGCAGCTTCTAATTCTTGGGCTCAAGCAATCTTCCTGCCTCAGCCTCCTGAGTAGCTAGGACTATAGGTGTCCACCACAACACCTACCTTTTATTTAACTTTTTATCAACTTGAACTCATAAGGTTGGGGTCTGATTAAAGGAAATGAAATATATCAAATAATCAAGCTTGGTGTCCATTCCACATTAATGCTCAACAAAATTATTCTGTTCCCGCTTAGCCCCTGAAAGCCTTCATATTCGATCATTGCTCTAGTATGGTCACCTGCCCACTGTGTTGCCAGATTTATTATAGACATTATCATACCTAAAATTCAATTGTGGTTCAGTTCCTTTGGCTTCAACGATGTCTTCTCTCACCATCCTGTTCCTATCCCAGAACTTTCTGTGCCAACCTTGTGAACTGTCTGTCTTTCCCGGAATAGACTGTGCTCAGCCCTAACTCCAAACTATTCTCATGTGTGTCTTCCCTGAAATATTCACTCCCCATTCCCTTTTCTCCCAACAATATTGGAAAAATGTAACTTTTATTATGAACATGCAGCATTTATCTTTATTTTTAGCAGTGATTTTTTTCATTATACAAGCATGCCTCAATCAGCCCAAAGCTATCTATCTATCTATCTATCTATCTATCTATCTATCTATCTATCTATCTATCAAAACTGACACATGTGCTATTGAATTGGCTACTTAATGGAATCATATGGCAAGGGTCATAATGATTGATCAATCTACTTCTGATAATTCTGGCATTCACAAAAATGTTCACATTCAGTTTTGGTTAAATCAAGTTTACCTATATCAAATTCCCTTTTAGAAAGAGACTACATTACTACAAGTTTAGTCTTATCAAGATTACCAGCAGGCCAGCTCTACAGCTCACACCTGCAATCCTAGAACTCTAGGCCCATTCTCCTTTTTAAAAGGCACATTCCGTCCCTTACTTTAAGATTTAGCTGAAACATCCTTACTCTATGATACTGGAATATTCACATATTTATGTCATCATCTGTTTCCGCTCTTTGCTTGTATGTTTGCTCTGTTAGACTGTGAATTTTAGAACACATCATGTTCATTTTTGATGGTGCCTAGCGATAGAATCAGATTACTGACCCACCTAGGTAGAACTGACCCACCCAGGAAGGATCAAGTGCATGTCCCTCCCAGGAAATAGTGAATGGACCAATCTCTGCCCCTCTAACCCTTTCCCACCCACCTGCCCAGGTAGAACAGACCTGCCCAGGAAGGACCAATATATGTCCCTCCCAGGAAATAGTAAATGGATCAACCCCTGCCTCTCTGACCCTTTAAAATCCCCATCCACTATGGCCCACATGTAGACGTCTTCCCTGTCAGGAATTTCATCCCACCTGCTCCCAGATGGAATAAAAGCCATATTGATCACACAGAATCAGGACTCCATTTACGCCTG
This sequence comes from Arctocebus calabarensis, assembly GCA_963573935.1. NCBI lineage: Eukaryota > Metazoa > Chordata > Mammalia > Primates > Lorisidae > Arctocebus > Arctocebus calabarensis. The sequence continues at coordinate 5,044 of CAUYON010052046.1, forward strand.
GGAATAATCTTTCATCTTTGAGTCCAGAACCTCTCGCCTGGTACATTGCCTGGCATATAACAGTGGCTCAGGGGTATGTGAATGAATGAATTACTTTTCCTTTGCTCTGGTTCAATGAAGTACATTGTCCATGGTTACATTGTTTTTAAATCTTAAAAAAAAGGGACTTAAATCTGAAATAAACTGAATGTCAGCAATTTTGGAATTCAAGTTTTGTTGTTGTTGTTGCCTTTTAGGGAACAGAGACAACCAAGTCTCCAGGGAGCGCTGGATTTCACTTTGCACAATTTTAAACACCACTCTTCTCCATACTCTTGCAACTTGTTATCCAGAGACTCACCTAATTCTCTTCATATCCTTCCCAAACACACACACACATACACACACCCGCTATTCTGAAGATTCTCCCAAGATAATTCAGCCTAATGATGACCTTTAAGATGAAGCCAGCGTAAAGTAAACAATGAGCATTTTGTAAAAACATTTTCTGTTGTCAGCTTATGTTGGGAGCTGGGGGGTAACAGCAGAAGTGGACTGGGGGGGAGGTGCAGAGGAACCTCTACAGTAAGCTACAACCCATCCCCTCCCCTTGTTTACAGAGAAAAAGAAAATAGCTAATTGACGTAGGATGTGGGTGAGCTTGGTTTTCATCTCAATGCTGTTTGCCTCATCTTGTGGTTATCTTAGGAGCACGTCAGGACCAACCATTTCCATCGCTTTAGGGGGTCAAAGGAAATAAAATAAAGCAACTCTGAGACTTTGGATCCTCCTTCCAGACTAAAGCCAGCTAAAAGAGCAATTCCAATCCCCTGGAGCTACAATTATGTAAAAATTATGAAAGTGTCAAATTTGAGATCTTGAAAGATTAAACTAATTTAAGCCCTAGGTATTTTATCCTTATTGACAAAATAAAGAACCTGGTTAGAGAGCCTCTTGAAACCAAAATCTCAAACAAATGGCATCAAACATTAGTCACTAGCAAAATAAGTCTGTGCAGGGAGTTTTTAAATCCTATCGGTGGCTTAAATGTTCAATGCTTTTTTGGTCCAAGTGTGTACGTCAACAAGCAGATGCTAATCAAAATAAATTTATTTCCTAAGTTTAGACTCAAGTAATAGTACCAAGATGAATGTAAAAATGATTTAACAAAATTGCTTCTGTGTTGTTGCATGAAATATTTTGACTTTTTCTTATTAAAATGTAGTGGAGACTCAAATTGAAATGAACATATACAGGGCAGCCATAATGTTCAGGTGCAAATTTAAAGTTAAAATGTAAAACACTATTTAAATTGCACATGAACTTTTATGGCCAGCCTGTATATGTCTTAGCTCAGGAAAGCCTGAATAATATCATCAGATTAAACATCTAAATTTTTTTTTTTTTTAAGACAGAATTTATTCACAGAAAAGAAAGAAAAGAATACAGAAAACATTAAGGCACCTGTTAGAGGGAGAAAATTCTGGTGGGGAGAGAGAAGCTCTCTCCGTTTCTCTCCCACTCTTTCCCCATCTCCTCCTTTAGGTCTTTATTCTCAGGGTATATATAGGTGTATGGGTTCCTTGGCCAGGAAACAAATGAATACAGTCCCTTCCACCAGGGGCAAGGTGAATGAATGTATCAATGAATGGATACAGTCCTTTCATGGAATTGAGGCCTAGGAAATTCACAAGGAATTGACCTAGGCATAGGAGATGGGGGTTTGGGGGTAATTTTTATAGTTATCATAAATAGGATCATCTCATTTCTTTTTTTTTCAGCTATACAAATACTTTATTCATATATACAAATACTACTTACTTTGATTTTGTAGACTACAGTTTTACCGAATTTATCAGTTTAGGAGGTTTCTTTCTTCTTCTTCTTTTTTTTTTTTTTTTACAGTATCTTTAAGTTTTTCTTTATTTGAGAGCATGTAATCTCCAAACAAGGCCAATTTGACTTCCTCTTTTCTAATTTAGTTGCCCTTTCTTTTTCTTGCCTAATTTCTCTGACTAGGGCTTCTAGTATTATGTCAAATGAGTGGGGAGAATGGGCATTTTTTTCTTCTTCCAGCTCTTAGCTTCCCCTTATTAATTATGATTTTAGCTGTGGTGTTGTCATACATGACCTTTATTGGGTTGAGGCATATACTTCTATGCCTAATTCATTGAGTTTTTAATCTTAAAGAGATTTTTATCAAATGCTGTAATAGTTTTTCTCCATCTAATGAGATGATCATATGGTTTTTATTCTTCATTCTGTTGAAGCAATGTATCTTGTTTTCTGATTTGTATGAGTTGACCTATCCTTGCATTTTGGGGATAAACCTCACTTGAAAGTGATGTATTCTCTTTTTGATGTGTTGCTGGATGAAATTTGCTAAGATTCTGTTAAGGGTGTTCATCAGGGATATTGGCCTGTAGTTTTCTTTTTCTATTGGTGTGTCCTTGACTAGTTTTGGTATCAGGGTTATTCTGGTCTTGTAGATGAGTTGGGAAGAGTTCCCTCCACCTCACTTTTTGGAAATAGTTTGAGAAGAATTGGTATTCATTCTTCTGTAAATGTTTGGTAGAGTTGACCAGTGATACCATTCAGTCTTGAACTTTTCTTTGTTGGGAGGCTTTTCATTAGTGACTGGTTTCTTGGCTGGCCTGGGAAGCGTACATGTAGAGGGAAACCTGCAGTGTGGCTTCTCAGACAGGTGTAAAGCCTCTGCCAGCCTGGAGGTGTATCAGCTGCAAGGTGACTTAGGAATCTCTCCTACTTGCAAAAGCGCAGGGCAGGGTCAGCCTGGGTAGGACTGCTAGACTGTTCTTCCAAGTGGAAGTGCAGGTGTCAGGTGTTGGCTTCCCTGCTGTACAGCACCAGAGTCACATCCTGCTCCTGGCCAGTCTTCATGCAGGTGATGGTGCAGCATTCAACTGCTGGTGAGGAGTTGGTGAACATAGACCCCAGTGCTGAAGAGAGCAATGGTGGCTATTGGGCTTTAAGGAGAGGGCATTCTGGAGGAGGCTCTGGTGTCAGGATAGTGCCATGTGGCAGCTGCTTGGCCCACAGGGACAGAATATATGTTAAAAAGTGCTCTTAATCCAGAATAAAGGAGCTGTGTGAATTCCTGGTAACTCTCCAAACTAGGCAAAGGGCTTGCATGGACTGTGGAATTCTCCTCCAGGAAGGACTGTGGATATCCATGGAGGCCACTGAGCCTCCTGCTTATCTCTTCCCTACAAAGAGAAATACTTCTTGAATTTGGGCCAGTTTGAACCATGTGGGAGAGACAGACCTGAAGATTTTGTGGAGTGACAAAACCACCCCCTCAATTGACCACCCCGCCCTCCTAAGCTGTCTATCACCGTAGGTGCCTCTGTGCCCCGGGACTCACCCTTCAACACTCCAGTCAAATCTTAGCAGTTCCTGCCTTGGTTATTTCTTCTACCTACAATATTTTATTTTGTTAATGTTTTGCTTTCCAGTGATGTTTCTATTCAAGAAAATCAAAATCATATAGTTAGGAAGTTCATTTTCTTATATTTAACTATGTGAAACTGCCAATATTTGATGATTTTTAGCCTACTAAAATGGCAATTTCAGATGGTTTAGTCTATGATTATTTTTATAAGTAATTTCTGCTGCTGTGATTAGGACAGAGTACTTAAAAGTTAGAACACTGTTTTTCAAAATCATGATACATTATTTAACTTTCAGAGCTAGAGTTTCCTTCTAGATCTGCCATTGTTTTTCATCATTTGTTTTGAATAGTTTCATAAAAATTATACCTAAATTAATGGATTCAAAAGCTTGTTTTATAAGCCTCAGCCTTACTTTTCTTTTTGTAATTTTATTTATTTATTTATTTATTGAGACAGAGTCTCACTTTATTACCCTCAGTAGAGTGCTGTGGCATCACAGCGCCCAGCAACTTCAAACTCTTGGACTAAAGTGATTCTCTTGACTCAGCCTCCCTAGTAGTTGGGACTATAGTTGCCCGCCACAACGCCTGGCTATTTTTTGTTTTGTTTTGTTTCGTTTTATTTAGCAGGCCCGGACTGGGTTCCAACCCACCAGCCTTGGTGCATGTGGCTGGAGCCCTAACCACTGGGCTATGGGTGCTGAGCCTTTTTTTATAATTTTAGAAATATTACAGAGCAACATATATGTGTGTGCGAGTGATTTTATATCTCAGCACTATTGAAATTTTGGGCTAGATAATTCTTTGTTGTGGTAGGCTATCTTGTGTATTGTAGAATAGTTAGTATCATCACTGACTCTTACCCATTGGATGCCAACCCCTGAACTGAGACCACCAAAAATGTCCAGAAATTACCAAATATATGTCAAGGGGAGAAGGGGAACAAAATCACTTCCCTCATTTGAGAACTATTGACAGAAATAGAATACAAATAAATACAAAATTATTTGGGAAACAACACTAAAATTACAGTAGTATCAGGCATAGAATATTATGAAATGTTGAAAATGAGCTTTCCCTTCCCATAGTTTCACTTCCAAGAGAAAAGTTTAATGTGGAGCAAAAGTATCACAGTTGGCACTTGACAAGACTTTACGCTGCACAAGGGGAGGGTTTGCCAAAAACTGATTAATTCAAATGCTAGAATAAAACAAAATTACACAAAATAATTTATCCAAACTCAATTAGGTTTTGCTCCTTCAAAGAAGCAGAATATTAAACACTGTGTGATAATTAATTCACTGGGAGAATCTGCCTCATCTGGATGCTCAAACTTTGTAATTGTTCTAAAATGTTGGAGTTGGTAGATTTACGGAAGGCGGGAAACAGCAGTCTCAGTTCGTTTCCACACATTGTTGACTGGCAATTTTTACATTAGAGGCTAAGTTGATGTAATAGCTTCAAATATAATTACTTTACGTATAACACAATACATTTTCTATCTATTCATAAATGTCATGGGTTATAATAATAAAACATGGTCCTGTATTAACACAAAAACAGATTTTACATGACATGAACACCTATAATAGAAGACTGACAATACATTGGTAATAGGAGACAAGTGTTTATTGTGAGGCTGAGTGAGGCACAGAAGAGAATGAGCCGGCTACAGGCAAAGCTAGACGGGCTTCCGAAAACTGGAAGTCGCCAATGTGATTGTCTCTCCAAATAGCAGCATTTTACATTACAAGTTCTGTGAACATGGTTTCATTAACTTTTAAAAATAAAGGCCATGACATGCTTTAAATTCCACATTTGTTGTAATCACTAACAAAAGACGCTGCCAACACACTGCTATATGATTATCTTGCCGCCTGGTGAAAGGATTGCTGATCCCTAAGGGCTTCCTTCAGCCAAACACTGGTCTTTGACTTCCTGCTGATTGAGGAAAGAGCCAGAAACAGCTGACTTATGTCATTCCACAAGGGTTCCATCATCTGTACATCCTCGGATGCCATAAGTAGACATTGAAAGCCAGGGAATGTTGGAATTTTTTGTACCAAAAGAGAAAGCTAGCAAAGATTGGGAAAACATAAGATCCAGCGTTATTAAAAAGACCCCAGGAAATTAATAAAATGGTAGACTTCTGGGATTATTATCGAACAGTAGACCTTTAAAACGTTTTTCAAACTATGGGCTGTAAGCCATGAGGGTGTCTTGAAGTTTATTTGGTGGACATTGTGATCACATACTGTATTGTTTCAGAGTGCATGGCCCGTAGTAGTATTTCTTCATAATTTTTTTCATATTCATATCTACACGAGATGGGCATGATGAAAAAATTATTTCTTAATATAGACTGGAGTAAAACAATGTTTGGAAGCCATAATAAAGATATAAATATATGTGCCTCCCTCCCAAATCACTGGTACTGGTCCATATACTTGCAATTTTTTTGAATGAAACTGATGTTTCTATTGTGCACATTGAATCGTTAGATTTGTGGCTGCAGGTTGGCCCATGCTGTTGGTGGAATACTATGTAGTTACCTGGAAAATACATACAGTTGAATCCAAGGAGCAGTAGACTTAGGAAATCAGAGGGACAAAGTCCACATCTTTCTCATGTCCGTCTACTGATAGGCTAGTATGCTGTCTCCATATTTAAAGAACAGTACATCATTCTGTGAGAAATTGAGCCAAGACTTTTTCCAGTTCACGTATGCCAGATACATACCAGGAAAAGGGAATAAAAAGTAAAGGATATGTTTTCTCTCTTTGAGAAAATTAAAATCTAATAGGAAATGCAGTAACCATATTGTTAACTGTAGTGTTATTTAAAAAGAGGAAAAATATGTAATACTATTTACATGTAGTATTACTTATGTAAAGGAGCATCTTAGAAGAATCATTACTCTAAGGGTTTTAATCTATTTTTTATCAACACACTTTTCTGTATAAAGGAAAATTACAGGACCCAGGGTTTTACTCACACAGATTTGTTTACAAGTATCTATCAATTCTACCATCCATAGTGTTATAAGATGTGATTACTGGCTCAGTGCCTGTAGTTCAGTGGTTACGGCCCAACCACATGTACCAGGGCTGGCGGGTCGACCCCAGCTAGCGCCAGCTAAACAACAACAGCTGCAACGACAAAAAAAAGCCGGGCTTTGTGGCGAATGAGTGTTGTCCCAGCTCCTTGGGAGGCTGAGGCAAGAGAATCGCTTAAGCCTAGCAGTTTGAGGTTGCTATGAGCGGTGACGCCAAGGCCCTCTACCGAGGGTGACAGTAACACACTGTCTCAAAAGAAACACACAAACAAAAAGGATGTAATTGCTGACAAAGTCTTGAAACAAAAGCAGTTTAAAAGTTCCTTTATACTTAGCAGCCCCACCACCCACACACACTTCTCCTGCAGTGATTGAGGACACTGGACAAGGTTAAACGGTTTCTTTTTTTCACCCTGGTCCCCTCAGGTCCTTGCAACACACTTCCATTCACTAGTTATGAAAGTAGTTGATTTTGAGTCCTCATTACCTTTTTAAAAAATGATACTGATCAAGTTGTAACTTAAGTTGTAACTTTTGGAGACTGTTTACAGATGCAACAAACGCAAAAAGTAAACTTATCCTGCCATGGGGATTGCTGTCAGCTTTAAAGCCGCCTCTGTAGTAATGAGTGTTCTCACTTACGTCCTTAAGCTGTCTCTTCAGAAACGGAAAGCTTTAATAATCCTATAATCGCCACAGAAGTTCATCAATGTGGGTTTATATCTGTATTTATTACAAACATAGTTATCTGTTTGCTATAAAGTATACTACAAGCCTGTACTTATGAAAACTCTCAATGATTAGATAGTTCAAATAATCTGAATCAGTCTTAATATAGTGGATGCTAAAAACAGCACGGATGCTGAAAGACAGCGTGTGTCCATAAAGTTCTAAACTATAAAATGAAGTCCATTTGTATCCAGCATCTCATTCATTCTATAAGAATCGATAATTTATGAATGTAACTGTCACACAATAAATAACAGTAATTAAAATGCCCAATCAAATAATCCAAATCCCAGAGAACTGGAAAATTCAAATGTAGTCTATTAAAACCAAATATATTATTATTAATGAGGCAGACAAATGTATTTGAAAACACTATGTTAAATGTTAAAATACTATGTAAATACAGCAATCCTGTTCTACTCATAATTTTAATAATTATGAATATGCTGATAATTAATAATAATGGCTAACGTTTATTGCCCATTAGTCTCAATTGTTGGCACTTAGTATGTGCCAAGCATAAATTACCTCATTTAATCCTTGATTAGGAGAATATTATTATTTTCCCTGAATGTATAGACCAAGAAACTGAGGCTTTGGGGATTTAACCTAAGGACACCCAACTTGACAATGGTAGAACAGAAATTTACGTTGGCTATCAGATGTCTACTGACAAAGCCCATTTGTGCACTTTTCGCTCCCAAGCCATTTCACATGCATGTGTGTGTAAGACAAAACTGAGTCTGTGTTATCATGTAAACTTTCAGGCAGTGAAAGCAGTGCAATGAACCCCTCCCCTTATATACATCACCCAGATTCAAGTTAGCAACCTTCCCCATCATCACTTTGCCTAATACTTTAAAAAAAGTTTGTATTGATATATTTCAACACCTATCACTAATATCATGTAATTCTCTTTCTTTCTTTCTTTCCTTTTTTTTGAGACAGAGTCTCACTTTGTCACCCTCAGTAGAATGCTGTGGCTTCACAGCTCACAGCAACCTCCAGCTCCTGGGCTTAGGCAATTCTCTTGCCTCAGCCTCCCGAGTAACTGGGACTACAGGTGCCCAACACAACACCCGGCTATTTTTTTGTTGCAGTTCAGCAGGGGCCGGGTTTGAACCTACCACCCTCAGTATATGGGACCAGCACCCTACTCACTGAGCCACAGGTGCCACCCATGTAATTTTCTTTAATACATCCTTCCATATGTATCTTCTAGAAATAAGGACACTTTCCCACTAATCCCAATATCTTCATCATGCTTAACAAAATGAGTACTTAGTTATTGAATTTTCTTCCATTTTATCAGATCTCTTTTCTAGGGTTGATTTGACTCCAGGTCAATAGAATTTGCACACGCTGCATGTTGGTTGTGTCTTTTTAGGCCTCCTTTAATTCAGAAGATCCTCCCACCTGGTAAGAAGTGGAATCAGTAGTCCTGGTGCAGATCCCCATTTCAGATTGTCTCACGCATCTTCGTATTCTTTATTTTGCCCTTTGAGAGCTTCTGTAAAGGTTCCTCAAACCTCAAGGACCAGTTGGATTCATATTGAACTTTTTTGGCCTGATTTCATAGGCAGTTCAGTGTACTTCAATATCGCTTTACAACAAAATACAAATCGCCTGGTTGTTTTACTTCCAGCTACCTGAAGTTGCCTCAGTCAGGAAAGAGGCGACTAATTCAAGACAATACAAGGCCCACTAATCCTTGTATTATCAGATTTCCAATCAATCATTTGTTAAATGTTTCAATATATAATTATGATCACTGTCTGAATCAGCTATCTCTTTAGCTTTAATACAGTCATTATTATTCAATTAGTATTCAATTCCATCTTTATAATTATTTTTATATTTTTATTTATTTATATTCTTTATATTTATACCATCTATTAAGTGTAATTTTTCTCTAAAAAACCTTTCCCTCATCAACTAGGAATCTGATGTGCTATTCACCCTCATATTATTTATTCAAGACCGGCAAGAGGAATGTTTTTTGTTCTTTCCATTAATTATCAATTTCCAAGGTAAATAATTGGTGCCCTAGTTACCATTTGGTAACAAATGAGATTTTTCAATTTTATATTTTCTAACCTTTTTTTTAACATTATGAACTCGTGGATTTAAATATATTCAACGTGTTCAATCAGTTTGCCTGAAGGAACCTTTTAGTTGGCTTCTTGTTTTCTACTGATACAAACCATTAGTTCCCGATCGTTCCCTTGCGTTCTGGATAACAAGATGCCCCAGGTTTTTCTTGTACATTTCCTCCCCTGGACCTGAAATCAATCATTTCTCAAGGAATTCTTTTCCTGTTAGCCAAAAATGATGCTAAGTAAGTGTGGTCACTTTTAGATTTCTTTGCCCCTGGTCCTTTTTAGAAAGAAAAATACAAGGTGAGGAGTAATTTTTTAAAAATAAGTATATCATTTAACTTGTGATATGCTCCAGCGAATCTTGCAGCATTCCCACACTATTCTGAGAGAGTAGCGTGTTAAGAACTAGACATATATTTCTGTAATCACGACTTTCACATCACCCTTTTTATGTTGGTAGTCTCACTTCCCACCTATGTTGATACGTCAAAGGGACTTTTTATTATGTTAGGAGGTAGTGCAGGATGAGAACTTGGCTGAAGCTACCAATTAAACTAAAATTTTTTTCTAGAGACTGATAAACACCATATCCCCCATAGAGACAGTAGCTAAGCTACCAAATAATTATACAAAAAAAAACCCCTACATATTTGTTTTTAAGTAAAACTTAGTTTGCATTAGAAATTCCTTCTTTGTGTTACGCTTTAAGGAGATTGAGATCTCCATCTGTGAGTGTTAGAAAACATTATAAGTCACAGTTTTTTATTTTTATTTTTTACATAAGCAACTCCTTCTCAGAGACTGTTAAGGCAAGGGCTTTGCAATATCCAGACCACTCCAGACCACTTGTGCTTCCAGTAACTTTTGACTTTGCCAAGACCTTAGTGTTGTTTGTTTTTTTTTTTTCAATTTGAAAGCAGTCACTGTTTATTAACTGACCAAATTACAAAAACAATCAGGGCCGATACCTTAGTTCCTTCTTCTAATAAGCCTATTGATTTGGCCTCCCTGTTACCAGCATCTCCACCTTCTACAAAGTGGGTTGTCTTTTTCTTCATTCCACCCCGTGGAGATGATAACTTGAAGGGCCACAGAAGTTATTTGCTTCTTTGAAGCATTTTCCAACAGTATAGATCTCATGAGTCACATCCTCCATGCAGATGATGCCATATTTACCCAGAGATCGTGCAATCAAACTGTTGTCAGTCAATGCAATTAGTTTCTTATTGATTTTGCCATAACCACGCTTGTAGATCAGCTCATTCACTGATTTCAGATTTGGGTACCCCCATGCAATATACAGTTCTACAATCCTCAGCATGTTAATGGAAGCCTTGTTGAGCTTAACAAAAGTTCCATTGAAGACCTGGCAAAGGCGAAGAAGCTGCCACACCTTTCAGACCTTTGGACTCGCACCATTGATACCTCTGATCCTGATGACAAATGCCAATTTGGCTTCTGCAGGTACATAGAAGTTGCCAGCTTTTCTTGCCATCCTAGCCATCCGAATCTCAGTTCTGTACATCTGCCTGTATTCTTTATGATAATGCTTAGCTTTTGAATAGAAAAGCTTCCTCCTTGCCTTTCGAAGCATCTTTTGGGCATTTCTTTCTCAGACACTTGATCTTCAGCTCTGCGAAATTCTTTCACTATTTCGTAAGGGTTTCTGGCACAGCAGGAACCTTCTTTTTCTTCTCTTCAACACCCTCCATGGTTGTAGCCAAAAAGAGGCAGGACCTTAGTTTCTAAGTTGCTGTAATGTGTTTCACGGTCTCGTCTCTTTGGCCTCGAAGTTTTAGTGGACAGGAGCCACGAGAAATTAAGAACAATTACTCGCGAGTTCTTCTGGAGCAACAAAGTTGCTCCTATTTTCTAAGCCATTTACCAAGCCCTCCATCTTCATAGAGGAAATATTACAGGAAAAATGTGCCACTTTCAACATTGTCCATTATTTCTACTGTGACAAAAGCAAAAAGGAGGAGTCTCTGTTTTCTCCATCAAAAGCACTAAGTTTAACTCCCCTATTTAACTCAAACATCTTAGAATGCTTTGGAGCCTCATTTAACTTCCTGGTTTTTTATTAACTAGGGTATCTATTTTAGGAGACTGGCTACATTTCTTTTCAAGTAAGTAATAAATATATCTTATTTAACAAATAACAACAAATACTATAAAATATATACAGAGCGAGAGACAAAGCTTCTCTTCTTGAAGCAAACAAGGTAGTCTGCATCCCTTCAGAGCCTCAAGTACATAGAACTTGCATTTGAGTTAAGATTGGTTACTTTTGGTGTCTCCTTCACTTCACACTTAAGACTAAATGTGGAACCCCCCATCTCCTATGCCTAGGTCAATTTCTTGTGAATTTCCAAGGCCTCAATCCCATGAAAGGACTGTATCCATTCATTGATACATTCATTCACCTTGCCCCTGGTGGAAGGGACTGTATTCATTTGTTTCCTGGCCAAGGAACCCATACACCTATATATAACCTGAGACTAAAGGCCTAAAGGAGGAGATGGAGAAAGACTGGGAGAGAAACGGAGAGAGCTTCTCTCTCCCCACTAGAATTTTCTCCCTCTAACAGATGTCTTAATGTTTCCTGTATTCTTTTCTTTCTTTTCTGTGAATAAATTCTGTCTTACAAAAATTTAAAAAAAAAAAAAATAGTAAGCTATAAACACAATTTCTTCTTCCAGTGAGTATGAATTAATTTATGCTATACAGTTCTTCTATTGTTCAAAGATCCTTCCTTCTTGCATCTTCTACTATGCTAGAAGGCTACGCTGAGCGATGGCCTCCATAAACTTTTGGTATAGAAGATTCTCTGTAAAGTATGAATTCAGACGGGTAAAAGGGAAAGATCTTTTTCTTAGAATATTCATTTATCTGATACAGATGTTATATTTGTCTTGAGGAGGAATGTCTAGATTTCAATTTCAGCTCTTATGCTTACTAATTGTGTTACTTTGAGCAAGGAACTTTAACTCTTTTTGATTAGATCCTACATCTGTAAAATGTCCTTAATGTTATTTCTTATCTCATGGAGTTGTTATGTTAGGAATATAAAATAAGATAATACATAAGGCATATCCTTACTGGAATGTACTAAATGTTCAATAATTGTTTATACAATTATGTTGAAATTTGGTGCAACAGTGCCCAGAGACCAGATTGAGAGCAGAGAGGGTCAGGCCAGGTTTATTAAAAAGGACAGCAACCTGCCTGGGTAGGGTAACAATCACACCTATACCAAGGGTGATTAGAGGCCTCTTTTTATATGGGGCATAAAGCGAGGAAGATTCTATAGCTTTTTGGAAGGTTCTGGTGGGCAGAACTCTTGGAGGGGCCAGGTAGGCCTTTTGTTTGTGGGAGAGAAAGAGTTTCTGTAGGGCTGTGTTAGGCCCCCAACATACGTGGTACATATAAAAGTATATGTGTATTTTAAACACTTTAGAAAAATTTTATTCATTAATTTTAATCATTTTTTGAGTAGCTATAATATGCAAAGTACTGAAATAGTCCTTTGGGAGTACAAAAATGAATTAGATATAGACTCTTCCTTCAGGGATAGTTCAGGAATAATTTTGACATGTTAAAGAAATACTGTATCTCTAGGTTCATATATTCATTCATTTAACAAATATTTGTTGAATATCTGTTGTGTGGTAGAAATTTTTATAGGTACTTGGGATGTAACAATAACCCAAAAAATCCAATTTTCTTCTCCCAAAGAACTTATATGTTTCAGGGAGGAAGTTAGTGATAAATAAATATACCAGAAAAATAATTTCAAGCATTTTATTGTGATAGAGAGTGCTTTGGTCTGACAGAGGAGGTGACAGTGACATTTAAGCTGAGCCCTGAATGGCAAGATGCAGTTATCTATTTGCAGATTTGGGGACAAAGCTTTTTAGTAGAGGAAACAGCAAACATAGGACTCTGAGGTAGTAATAAACTGGATGTACTAGAGGAACAGAGAGAAAACTAGTGTCCCGGGGTACAGAGAGTGAAGAATTGTGATAGGAAATGATATCAGGGAGTTTGGTAGAGACTAGGTCATAAGGCTTTCTAGTAGGAAGAATTTGGATTTGGCAAGACATTTGGATTTTAAGTGCAGTGGAAAGCCATTAGAGAATTTTAAGCCTAGAAGTACTGTTATCTCATCTGTGATTTAAAAAGATCTCTCTGACTGCTTTGGGAGTTAGAAGGGGTCAGAAAGAGAGATCAGCTAGGAGGAGGGGCCTATTGCATTGTGGTGATAACTTGAATGAGTAATGATTGTGACTTGAACTAGGGAGGTAGCAGAAAAGGAGAGACTTAAGACAGATTCTGAATATTTTTGTTGTAGAGCTGATAGGACTATCAGGGTAGATGTGAAAGGAGGGAAAAATAAGAATCAAGGATGAATCTTAAGTCTTAGCCTTGAGTGATCAGTTGGATAGAGGTACTACTTACTGCAGTAGTAAGATTAGAAAAGGAACAAGTATGGCAAGTAAAATATAGAATTATGTCTTGTTGTTAAGGTTGAATATGCTGAAGAAATGTGGAAATGGTTTGTAGGCAGTCGAATATAGGAGGCTTTACCTCAGTGGACAGGTTATGGCTTAAGATATAATTTGGAAGCCATAAGCATATAGATGATAGGGTTGAATGAGACTATCTGAAGAGAGAGTGGAGGTAAGCATATGTTAATTCCTTGCACATTTTTATGATGGAGAATTTTGTTCTAAAAGATACATTGTCTTGTGAAAGAAAGAAGAGTCTATTAATAGTTGACAATGGTAGTTTTGAGTTAAGTTGAAGAAATAAGAGAGGTAACATTTAGATGAAGAAACTTAAGTTGATTTCACTTTAACCAAGAATTTGGGATTTTTAAAATATCCTGGGTTTATTTATATAAATAAAATGTTAAGAACTTAGTGAAGAATAATGTCTTTGGTCATATTGTTAAGATCTTTCAGTGTAAAAGTAGACTTTAGTTCTTAGTCCTTCAGGGTTAGAATTTCATGTTTATTATGTATGTCTATGTGATCTTTAACATTTAATTTATCTAAGTGTTGATTTTTCATGTGTAAAATTTGACTACTTATTCATATGACAAATATTTCTCTGTGTATGTCATATGCATGTACAGTAGAATTTCCATAGTTGGCCACATCCTTAAGTTGACCTAATTTTCATAGACCAGACATGCACCTCAAGTCTGTATTAATACAGTAGGCCTAGTTCCTTATGTTGACCACCTCTGTATGTTGACCAGTCTGTTACAGTCCCTTGGACAGTCAACTTACAGAGGTTCTACTGTATATTATATATATTATATATGTTTTTTACTGATTGTACCAGGCTTTCAGGGATTCAAAAGAGTGCTTTATAATACTCAGTGCTGAGCTTATAATTTTTTTCTGTATTTACCATCCTTCAATATATGCTCAATCTAGATGGTAATCCTTAGTTTGAGGTGCAAACCTATGACTTCAACTGTTTAGAATGGGGCTAGTCTCTAAAGTAGGATTATAGATAGGTGTTTCTTCACTAAACTAAAGTGACTTAAAAACAAAGCAAGGCACTGTGTAATTGCAGCTGTATTTGAGTCCAAGGCTTCCAGATACACTATTCAAAATATATTTCCCAAACTAAAGTTTTAAGACAGGGAAGACCTTAAGCAACATAATCTCCTTACCCACAACCCGACCCTCAACACATACTTTCTGAAAAAGAAGATACAGAAAGGTAACTGACTTGCCCCAGGTGGTAGAACAGGAAGTAGGACTAGGATTATTATTACTATTTTTTTCCTTGTTTGAGACAGGGTCTAGCTGTGTTGCCCAGGCTGGAGTGCAGTTATGTCATTACAGCCTGCTGCAACCCCTAATTCCTGGGCTCAAGTGATCCTCCTACCTCAGCCTCATAAGTAGCTGGGACTACAGGCTCATATCACTATGCCTGGATAATTTTTCTGTTTTTTGGTGAGACGGTGTCTCCCTATATTCCTTAGACTGGTCTCAAACTCAGGGCCTTAAGGGATTATCCCACCTTGGCCTGTCAAAGTGCTAGGAATGCAGATGTGAACTCCTGCATCTAGTCATAGAACCAAGATTCTTAACCCTTAGTCACATCCATTTACTCTACTTTAGGGGTTTAATACTTTGTCTGAGCTATTGATGATTTGCTAGTTAAATTGTTTTGGGAAATTGATGGTTTGAGCTTTATAATCCTGATATTCCATGACATTTTATTTGATGATTACCTCTAATTGTTGTCACATTAACAATGTAGGTGTATTACATTAGAGCATACTGGTGGTCAAGAAAATTCACCCCTCCCTGGGAAATTTCAGAACACTGAAGATAAAGAAAAAATAATAGGCATTATTGGCAAGATGGTGGCTGAGTAACAGCTTCTTTGCAACTGGGTGTGGTTAGACTGGGGAGGGAAGACTCCAGATATCTCTGACTGGTGGGGTTTGCCCAGAAACACCCCTCTGGGGACACAGGGAGACAGCAAGAGACTTCTGGTTCCCACGAGGAGGACAAAAGCAGTGGAGAACTGGCAAGTGGTAGCATGCATTTGTTTGGTCAGAGGCCACCTGCAGTTATAACTGCAGCAACAATGAGATTGCGAACAGGGAAGGCCTTAGTTGTGGGCTGCTTTTGTTTTTTTGGACCTGGGCACTCGGTTGAACTACCTTGGGAGAAATTGAGTAAGAGTGCAGATGACTCTAAGTGTTGTCTAGGGCCCAGACTAAGCTGCTGAGCTGAAACAGAGCTAATATTGTTTGGTTGTGGGCCACCTGCACAGCCATTGTGGGAGAACTGCTGGTGCAGGCTCTGCCCTCAGGGTCAATGTGCAGCCATTGTGGGAGAAGTGGGCCTACAGGCTCCACCTCAGGGTCCCAGGGAGAGGATCAGGTGGGAGACCTGGGGTGAGTAATCTGGTAACTGAGCAGCCAAAAGGCAGGGACTAAGACATTGGGGAAGGTGATGATTTTAGTGTTTGGTAGATTATAGCCTTGGCCCTCAGGGGTATAGAGTGAGATCAGCTTTGGCGCATTGGATAAGCAGGCAGCCTCTTCAGGAGAGATCCAAGTGACAAGTGCTTTCCTAAGAAAGCTTCTTCTTAGCCCAGGTTAACAGTTTAAAGTGCCTTTTAAGTGGGCTGAGGAGAGATTTAGGATCTCAACCCTGCAGGGTTTGAGAATCAGCAGAGACCTCCAGTCTCCATCTCATACAGCTATATTGGCATTATGATAAACATCTCATACCCCAAAAGATCACCTGTTGCCCAGACAATATTCAGCAAGATTATATATATATTGCTTTTTTTTAATTTCAACATTTTCCCTCTAGATTTTTCTTTTTCTTTTGTCATTTTTCTAGTTTAAATACAATTTTCCATTGTTGCCTTCTTTACCAATTAGAACTTCATTTTTGCTAGTGTTTCTGTCCCTATTATTTGGGTTTTTTTCCCCAGTTTAATTCTGTAAGGGTTTTTGTTTGTTTCTTTTGGTTTTATGTATAGTATTTTTTCTTTCCTCTCTACTTGGTGGAGGTGGGGTACTGTGTCTGTATAGGCTGGCAAAAAGCTGCTGACCTCAAGGGAACCAACCACTCAACCAAGCACTTCTAGAGGTTGGGGGTTTTTAAGGTTGGGTCAAAGTACCCTACTGTACACCTATATTACTTGTGTCTCCCACTTTCTGTACCTCTTTTCTTTTAGTCAATATTTCCTTTTACTCATATCCTCTCCTTTCTGCTTTTTCTTTTAAATCTTTTTTCCCTTATTGCTCTTGAATGATCTCATCCTTCTGCTCTTGTACCAAAAGGACTCATCAAAACCTTGGAGAGAGGCACAATAACATAAAGAGCAAGAGGAAGTGAATGGAAATATTAGGCAAGGAAACAGATAAAAGAAAACACTCATGAGGAAGAATCAGAAAAATCCTGGAGCATGAAAAACCAGTCCAGAGCAAACCCCCAAGGGACTGTGAGGTAGCCATTGCATAGGATTGCACCTAAAGAAATGTTAGAAATGACAGAAGGGGAATTTAAAACACAGATGATAAATACAGTGAAGGAAATTGCTGAGAAAGTGGAAAATAACCTAAAAACAATGAAGGAAATTGTTGAGAAAGAGGAAAATAACCAAAAGGAAATCCAAAAACAGACTCAAATAAGAGATGAATGATATGAAGAATATAGAAAGGATATAGCAGATTTCAAGGAATTGAAGCAGTCAATTAGGGAACTTAAAGATGCAATAGAAAATATCAACAACAGATTAGACCATGCAGAAGAAAGAATCTCAAAGGTAAAGGACAAAGCTCTTGAGATATCTCAGTGAGTTAAAGAGGCAGAAACTAAGAGAGAGAAAGCAGAGTGTTCACTGGCAGAATTATAGGACTTTATGAAGCTTTCAAACATGTGAGTTATAGGTATCCCAGAAGGGGAAAAAGAATGCCTCAGAGGAATGGAAGCCATTCTACAGAATATTATAAATGAAAATTTCCCAAATATCACCAAAGATTCTTATACACTCCTTTCAGAGGGATATTGGACCCCAGGTTGCCTCAACTCAAGTAGAGCTTCTCCAAGACATTGTGATAAGCCTGTTCAAAGTTAAGACAAAAGAAAAGATTTTGCAAGCTGCCAGGACTAAGTGCCATTTGACTTAGAGGAGCAAATCCAATAGGGTGACTACAAACTTCTCTACTAAAACTTTTCAAGCAAGAAGACAATGGTCATCTACCTTTAATCTACTTAAACAGAACAATTTCCAACCCAGAATTCTATATCCTGCTAAGCTAAGCTCTAAAATTGATGGAGAAATCAAATCTTTTTCTGGTATGCAAACCGAGGAAATTTGCCACAAGACAAGCAAGGCAAGGCTTTACAGGAAATACTTCAACCTATTCTACATGCTGACCATCACAATGGATCACCAGCAAAGTAAGCACCCAGAATTAAAGGACAGAACCTAGGCTCCACAATGATGCAATAATACTAAGCAATGGACTTTCACAAAATACAATGAATTGAATGCTTCCACACTTATCAATTATCTCAAAAAATGTTAATGGCTTGAATTCCCCACTGAACAGGCATAGTTTGGCAGATTGGATTAAAAAACACAAGCCATCCATTTGCTGTTGGCAGGAAACACACCTAGCCTCAAAAGACAAACTAGAACAAAAGACAAACTTCCAACTTAAGGGTTGGAAGACAATTTTTCAGGCAAATGGAATCCAGAAGAATCTTATTTTCAGATACATGTGGATTTAAAGCAGCTAAAGTCAAAAAAGACAAAGATGGTCACTTTATTTTGGTCAAGGGAAAAATACAACAAGAAGACATTTTAACTCTAAATATTTATGCACTCAACTTAAATGCTCCCAGATTCTTGAAACAAACCTTACTTAGTTTGAGCAATATGATATCCTATAATACCATAATAACAGGGGACTCCTCTCTAACACTCCTCTCACATAGTGGGACAGATCTTCTAAAGAGAAATTAAACAAAGATATAAGGGACTTAAATGAGACCCCAGAACAAATGTGCTTGATAGACTTATATAGAACACTCTATCCCAAAGCTAAAGAATATACATTCTTCTCATCAGCACATGGAACATTCTCCAAAATTGATTCATATCATAGGACACAAAGTAAACCTCAACAGAATCAAAAGAAGTGAAATTTTACCTTGTATCTTCTCAGACCACAAGGCACCAAAGGTGGAACTCCAACAAAAATGTTAAACCCCACACAAAGGCATAGAAATTAAACAACCTTATGCTGAATGACAGTTGAGTGCAGGAAGAAGTAAAAGAGGAAATCATTAACTTCCTTGACAATGAAGCATAACAACAATGAAGACACAAGCTACCAAAACCTGTGGGTACAGCAAAAGCAGTCTTGAGAGGAAAATTTATCACATTAGATGCTTACATTCGAAAAATAGAAAGAGAGTTTATCAACAAACTCATGAGCCATCTATGGAATTGGAAAAAGAAGAACAATCTAAGCCTAAATCCAGCAGAAGAAAAGAAATAACCAAAATTAAATCAGAGATCAATGAAATTGAAAACAAAAGAATCATTCAAGGAGTTGTTTTTTTGAAAAAAATAAATAAAATAGATAAACCTTTGGCCAGACTAACTAGAAATAGAAAAGTAAAATCTCTAGGAACCCCAGTCAAAAATGATAAAGGGAAAATAACAATATATAATATAGTATCTCTGATGTTACAGAGATACAAGAGATTATCTCTGAATACTACCAGAAACTCTATGCCCAGAAATTTGACAATGTGAAGGAAATGGATCAATATTTGGAATTACACTCTTTCCCTAGACTTAGCTGGGAAAAAATAGATCTCCTGAACAGACCAATTTCAGGCATTTAGATCAAAGAAACAATAAAAAATTCTCCCAACAAAAAATGCCCTAGTCCAAATGGCTTCACACCAGAATTCTATCAAACTTTCAAAGAAGAGCTTATTCCCATACTGCAGAAATTATTCCAAAAAATTGAGAAGGAAGAAATCTTCCCTAACATGTTCTACAAAGCAAGCATCACCCTGATACCAAAACCAGGAAAAGAGCAAATTGAAAAGGAGAATTTCTGACCAATTTCACTAATGAATATAGATGCAAAAATTCGCAACAAAATTCTAGCCAATAGCTTCTCATCAAAAAAGTCATACATCATGATCAAGTAGGTTTCATCCCAGGGGTGCAAGGCTGATTTAACATACTGAAGTCCATAAATGTTATTCACCATATCCACAGAAGCAAAAACAAAGACCATATGATCCTCTTAATAGATGCAGAAAAAGCATTTGATAAAATCCAGCATCCTTTTCTAATTAGCACACTGAAGAGTATAGTCAGAGGTGGCACAGTTCTAAAATGATGGAAGCTAACTATGAAAAACCCACAGCTAGTATCTTACTGAATGGAGTAAAACTGAAAGCTTTTCCACTTAGAGTGGAACCAGATAATGTTGTCCTCTGTTGCCATTACTATTCAACATAGTGCTGGAAGTTCTAGCCAATACAATTAGGCAAGAGAAGGAAATAAAAGGTATCCAAATGGCAGCAGAGGAGGTCAAACTCTCCCTCTTTGCTGACGATATGGTCTTATACTTAGAGAACCTCAAAGACTCAACCACAAGACTCCTGGAAGTCATGAAAAAATACAGTAATGTCTTAGGATATAAAATCAATGTTCACAAGTCAGCAGCCTTTGTATACGGAAATATCAGTCAAGATGAGAGGCTAATTAAGGACACAACTCCCTTCACCATAGCCTCAAAGAAAATGAAATATCTAGGAATACACCTAACACAAGAGTTGAAGGACCTCTATAAAGAAAATTATGAAACCCTAAGAAAAGAAATAGCAGAGGATATTAAGAAATGGAAGAACATACCATGCTCATGGCTGGGAAGAATCAATATTGTTAAAATGTGTATACTTCTGAAAGCAATCTACCAATTCAGTGCCATCCTTATTAAAATATCAACATTGTCCTTTCAAGATTTGGAAAAAATGATTCTGTATTTTGTATGGAACCAGAAAAAAGCCCGTATAGCTAAGGCAGTCCTTAGTAATAAAAATAAAGCTAGGGACATTAGTATAGCAGATTTTAGGCTGTACTACAGGCCATAGTGGTCAAGGCAGCATAGTATTGGCACAAAAATAGAGACATAGACATTTAGAATAGAATAGAAAACCAGGAAATGAAACTAACATCTCACAACCACCTAATCTTCAATAAACCAAACAAGAACTTACCCTGGGGGAAAGACCCCCCTATTCAATAAATGGTGCTGAAAGAATTGGATATCCACATGTAAAAGACTGAAACTGGACCCATACCTTTCTCCACTCACAAAAATTGATTCAAGATGGATAAAGGACTTAAATTTTAAGGCATGAAACAATAAAAGTCCTCAAAGAAAGCAGAGGAAAAACACTGGA
>CAUYON010052050.1:0-15532 GCA_963573935.1 Arctocebus calabarensis
TACAGGCGCCCGCCACAACGCCCGGCCATTTTTTAGGTTGCGGCCATCATTGTTGTTTGGTAGGCCCAGGCTGGATACGAACCCGCCAGCTCAGGTGTACGTGGCTGGCGCCTTAGCCCGCTGAGCCACAGGCGCCGAGCCAAAGCCTACAATTTCATAAGATAGGATACACCATAATGTTTACTGTTACTTGTATTGGAAAGAGGCATTCTACCTCTTTTTTTTCATTATTAAATTACCTACCTTGATTTTTCACTCTGTAAGGCTTCTAATGCTTCTGTGCGAGTATTTAGTAGCTGGTCAGCTTCCTGGAGTCTCACTTTCAGAACTGCCAGCTGAGAATCCTTGGCAGCCAGGGCTTCAGTCAGGTCATCTACTTGGGCTCGGAGTTCTCGAGTTATTCGGTCACTCTTTGAATGGTCAGCATTCCACTTTTCAACCCTTGCCCTTGCTTTGTTTAACTCTATTAAAAAAAAAGGAAAAATAAATTTCTCTATGCAAGCAAAGCCAAAGACATCTTTCTCAGAGCACAAATGGTTTCTTAAGTCTTTTTTAATACCTTATTGCCAAAATTAGGAGCTTACAAATGCCTTTATTATATTTTGCCCCCAAATGGGACATCTATTTTTCAAGGCCAATATCTGTGCCTATATTATAGTTAACAGATCAGATAGGGACATAAAGCAAGCTGCTCTTATATGATATTATATTTTTCCTGGATATGTATCATAAAGCATTTGGGAACCAAAATCAGATGAGAGCACTGTATTAATAACACTAAAATGGTCAGTGGATTTGTGGAGTTCTGCTAGAGACAAGGGAAGGAAAGGAAATGCAGATCAAAAGTATACCCCCAAACCTCGGGATAAACACAGGATAGGGGTTATTTCTTTTAACTACTGATGTAAAATAATGTTATTCCTAGGGGAAATCAGTGCAAAAAGAGGAATATATTTCAGAATACAAAGGCATTTCAACATCTTCATACATCATCTGTAACTGCAGTTTGCCACCAACAAAAATAAGGTTTTTAACACTGAAATAAACCATACAGGGTATCAGGAAAAGCTCTAGTTCTATGTCTAAATTTAATCTTGGTAAACTAAAACTTTTTCTAAGTCAGCCTGACTAGTTAGTCTTAAACTATATTCCATTCTTCTGAACTTTCATCCATGTCTTGGGAAAACTTTTCCACTGTCCACCCACTGCTTTCTAATAAACCCCAGGAACCAAGGCAATGATTTCACTTGCCTTGTTTTCTCCTCAGCTACACTTACAATAACATTCACACCTTCCCCTGTCATTACCTCAGTTACAAGATTATTTTCTTTTTGATTACTCATTTTTAAGGAATCTGAGGTTTTCTACTCCAGTGTCACCTCACTACACAAATGCTTAAGGGCACTATTCAAAAGTGAATTCCATGTAAATTTTATATCCTCTGGAACAGCAATTCTACAATCCTAACAATTAGGGTCCAATACTTTGTTTAATCCACCTTTGGTTAATGGAAGAGTTCCCCTTGAAAGTTCAGAATAAATAAATCAAATGAACTAGACAATTACTAATGTTTGGTTTCTCTCAGTTCTTAAATTTCATGGTTGCTAAAGAATGACCAAACAAGCCAATATTCTACGTTTCAGGATGGCAGGAGGATGATTGGTATCATCCTCTTGGCCCTCCATTTCTGTGAAAATACCATTTCAAAAGTCTTATCTAAGCTATTTATTATAAGTGTGGATATAAAGGTTTTAGTTTAGATTTGAAAGTTAAATTCCTAACTTTATAATTTAAATAAGGCTCTACCTTCTTGAGTTTCTTTGGATCTTTGAAGTAATGAAGCCATTTCTTGATTTAAAGACTGAACTTCATTCCTCAGCAATTGATTCTCCAGTCTAAGATTAGATAGTTCATGTGATTTGCCATCATCATTAGGTGGGTTGTGATCACTGCAGGCAGCATTTGATGATACAATTTCCTTTGAAGAATCCTCTTGGCCTTCAGGACTAGAATCTAAATTATTAGCACTGTCTGATAAAAAAAAAATACATTTTCATTAGATTGGCATGGTTACCACATATAGATTAGTAGTTTACTTTGGTAGGATGCCATTTGGCTCAAATTGGCTGCTACAGCTAAAATACCATAAAAATTAAACTTAAATTCTCAATAGGTTTCCTCCTGATGAAAATCTATTCTCATAAATGGAGCCTATGGACCTCAGAAGTGTAGATATACTGAATGAATGCCAATAGAAAATACAAGTATATAGATTCTGGGAAGGAGAAAACCAGAGATAATTCGAGTGGTTAAGTTCAGGTAAAAAAGGGGTTCAGACTCCTTTTTGTCCCCAGTATGTTTATTTGGGGAGGAAGGGAAAAGTTCCAACACTGAAAATATTGGGATGGAACAAAAGAACAATTGTGGGTTTCAACAGTAACAGGTCACAGCAACTTGTTATATATTAAACTGGAATCTAAAATGTCTCACCCAAAGAAATAAGAGACTCATGAATTCAGATTAATTTTGTTTTAGTTACTCAATGTAACACAAGTATATTTTTAAATTACCCTAAAATTTGTGATTAAGAAAACTTTATTCAAATGATAAACTCAAATAAAACATATCTGTATGGGCAAAAGCCTTCATATTTTACAAAGTTAGATAAGCAAATGGTCAATAATCAAATGAGGCTTGTTGCCCGTAGGTAAGGGGTTAGGATGACAGCCACAAAAACCGGGGCTGGAGGGTTTGAATTCGGCACGGGCCTGCTAATCAACAATGACAACTAAAACAACAAAAATAGCCGGGTGTTGTGGTGGGCACAGGACAGCATCCGACGAAAATGAATTATTCAGCCCCAAATGGTAACAGTTCCAACTGTTCTGTTCTTAACCTACCCCAGAGAAACAAAAAACTTTTATAACTATAACTTATGTATTATAGCTGGTTCTAGTTCCTCTCCCTGCCAACCAGGTTCTCTTCGGTCCGTCCTTTACAATTAAATGCAAGTTTTTATTCTTAAAATAACTCATGCCAACTATTGGCTTAAACTATTCACCTCTACTAGCATCACACTGCCTGCGGCAGTCACTTTCAACTTTTATTGGCCTAAAAGCCACCTTAGGAACAAAAAAATTAAGATGTCCTGGAACGTATCCCCAGAAAGCTTGACTCAGTAACTCAGAGGAAAAACCTAATATTTCATTTTCCATTCATCACACAAGTGATTCTAATGCAAGTTGTTCAGAGACTAATCTGCAACAATGATTTACAGTTATAATGAATTTAAATAAACAGTGTTACATAAGGTCCTAACTTTCTTTGCTAGCTTCCTTTTCTTCATTGCTGCCTATCACTCTCAGTGTTTCCTAAATTTTCTTATAATCTTTTCTACTCTACCAACTCTAAGAATCTGTTCTCTCTGCATGGACTGCTATCTCCAACCCCTCTTTCTGTTTTACCTGGAAAACTCCTATTCATCCTTTGAGACCCAGCTCAAAATACAGACCCTCTTATGTATCCTTTCCTTAATACCTGAGGCAATTAATTATTTCTTCCTCTTTCCACAACACTCTGATCATACTTCATTACTGCATTTACTGCACTACATATAAATTATCTGTTTACGTATCCATCTTAGCCACTGGACACTTCTTTATCCTTGCCCCCAGTAGGCTCTTAATTAACCAAAAGATAGCTGCGAAGAGATTTAGGAGTGTGTGAACATACTAGTCTACTGCTACTGCATCCTCTTAATCTTGAAAGCCTCAAACCCTTGCTCTATAAAACTTCTGACCTTAAATATCCAAGACAGATTTTATTCACTAACAGCCAAGACAGTGAGAGAAGGTATAACACTTAAACTTCTATTAATCATAAGCTCCATAATTTCTACAAAAAAATCTATTTGTTTATTGCTATTTTATAACACTTAACCTTATTTTGCAGGTAAGATGTGATACTGATAATTTCACAGCAAATTAAACAACTAAAAACCAAAATTGTAAGCTCTTACTTCACTACTAAGTCAATGCCTTCAACAATTCAAGTTGGGTCAAAGTTCAGTCTCTCAGCTTCATTTCTAGAGAATGGGGGATGGGGAGGAAAAAACCCAGAAAATATATAAAGTACAGCCTGTCATTTTAATGATCCCACTAATGAAATTAACTGAGAAAGTCCCACATCTAAAATCACGTTTTCTTTCAGATTTCAAGTATTTCTTTTTTAAAAATCTTAAAATGTCTTAAAAAGAATCAAATTTGACATAATTTTTTAGAAGCTGGATTGGGTAAAGTTACCCTACCAACCACACTCAAAGATCCCTGTATGTTGACTTATAGTATTTGGTGTTGTGTCCCTTGTTTACACCAGACATTTGCAGAGAGCCTGGTCTTACACAGGGGTAGGGGGACATGTCCTATAACAGTGACTAAGCCACATTATCAGAACATTTTAGGCTATGATGACACATACTTGTTTAACTCTAAAAGAAATAGAGGACTGATTAACTACCGTGGGTCTGGTTCCCAAAAGAATTTTCTTCACTGGTTTTGATGGTGGTTACACTGGTGTTCACAGAACTGACACTTGATGTCCGAGAACTCTGAAAGACAGGTGTCTTGCCCTTTTCTTTTTTGATTTCTACCCTTCCAGTAGGCTCCTTTTGTGAACTATTAAGAAAATCAAATAGCAGCTCATCATCAGGTTCTGATTTTTTTCTTCGCACAAACTGGGATGAAGGCCTAGGAATAGATGCATTTTCAACAGGATGGGAGGCCTCCACTGGTGTCCTAGATCCTACTTTTACATTTGCAGTGCCAGCCAAGATGGTGGCTTTTTTATTTCGAATGTTATCAGCTGCTGCTGAAATATAAGTAGCTTTAGGTCCAGCCTGATAAGTCAAATCTGTATTTTGCTGGTGAAGTTCAGAATAGTCAGTATTTTTGCTATATTTAATGTTGCTGGTGTTTTCTTTTCTACTGAGAGCTGTTGCAGCACCTTGATCAACTCGATTTAAAAGATCTTCTGCCTTTCCAGCTAGATCAACAAACCAAGACATGATGGCAGCAGAATAATCCTATTGATGAACCTGTAAAAAGGACATAAAATGATCAGTGTGGCATAACAGCAGAGTACAACAGTTAAGACCAGATTCTGAAGTCATAGAGTACTAGGTTGAAATCCCAGCCCTACCTCTTATAAGCTAGGTAACCTTGAGCAAATTACTTAAATGAGACTCAGAAACTTAATCTAGAAAATGGAAAAAGAAAGTGTACTTACCTAATAAAACAGTTTTAAGAAGAAATATTAAAAAACGACGGTGTAAAATGCTTGGCTCATAATAAGCACTAATTTTAATTGCTCCTACTACAATCATTACAACTACCACTACTGTTTTTATTACTATTTCAATGAAGGGCAAGTAGCAAAACAGTTGTTATAGGCTAACATGTATCCCCTTCAACTTCCTATGTTGAAGTCCTAATCGCCAAACCTCACAATGTGAATATTTTTGGAGACAGAATTTCTAAAGAAGAAATTAAAATGAGTCCAATAGTTAAGACAATCCTAGGCTAAAATTCTAACCCTATCTCTTACTGGATTAGGGTGGGCCCAATACATGACTGATAACCTCATAAGAAGGAAAAATTTCTACACAGACCTACAGAGAGAAGACCATGTGACAGGACAGGAAGAATGCAGTCATCCACAAGCCAAAGAACGAAGCTTTGGAAAAAAATCAAGTCTGTCGACCACACCTTGACCTCAGACTTCAAGCCATCAGAACTGTGAGAAAATAAATTTTTGTTATCCAAGCCAAACAGTCTTTGGTACTTTGTTATGGTAGTCCTGGTAAGTTAATACAGCATCCAAATAGCAAATAATATGGAAAATTCCAGCACAACCAAATAAAAACAATTTACTGAAGTTTGTTTGAAGTGCTAAAACTTGAAAAAAATTTCCCTCTGTTTAATATAAAAGTTATCTTAATGTTAAACTGCAGCACTATTATGGGTAATTTAGGTGTGCAAGTACAAGTCTAAAATATATTTTCAATAATTCAAATACTCAATATATACCATGTGTACATTAAGCTAAGTTCATAATAAAAATACGATTGCATTACCATTTGTTCCATACATATATTTGAGTACTTATTGTGTGCCACAATAAATCAAAGTAACAATGAAGTTATTAATCCTCATGATATTGAAGACCACTATAATAAATAACCATTTATTGAATGTGCACATCATTCCTTCTGCCAAGAACTTTTCATAGTTAACCGCTCTGTTCTTGATTTTTACCTAAATGTCATCTGCTTCAGAGCTCTTTCTTTCCATCCAAGTTAATTATTCTCTGTATATACTCTATTTTTTTGCCTCATGGCCCATCATGTTTTATCTTTTTCTTTTTTTAAAACATCTCTCTCTCCTTCTTGGAGAAAAAGGGAGAATAACTGGATAAAGAGCCATGTCTTTTATTCACCAATAAATTCCCAGTGTCTAGCACACAGTAGACGCTCATTAATACTGCTGAACGGAATTGTTTTTCACCTACCAGATGCTGTACATGATACGTACACATGCAATTTTCACAGCCACACTATGTGGTAAACAGCAGTATCATTTTTTGAAAAAGGAGAAAAGATTAGAAAGATCCCTAGGTTTAGACGGCCGCTCAGATACTCAAATCTCAGTGAGCTAGTGCCAGACCCACCTTTTAATCTGTTCCGCTCAATATCTAGCCTCTCCAAATATAAATAACTTCAAGAAACTCACCCTTTAAACCTGTTTACAAAGCGTGGCTATTACGCACCTGTATGTCTCAGAGTCCGTGCAAAAATCAAATGAAAATGGAGGCGAAATGCTTTGTAACATAAAACCCCAAACAGACATCGTGAAGTACTGTTCTCGAACATTGATGGCGATTGAGGGCAAATTATGTGTCTTAATGAAACAATCAAAACATACTTCTGAATTTCTCCCATTTTAAAGTTAATAGGAGTTTAAAATAATAGTACGAACTTCAACGTTGATGACCTAAATGAACAAATACTGAGATGAGCCTGGGCACTTGCCCCACTGACACGTGGAGCAGACTTCTGGGGTACACAGCCCTCAAGTATATCCTCTGCCACTGCCCAGAGGCAGACACAGTGCGCGGGGTAAGTCCAGAGACGGCGGTGGCAGCGCCCGCCCTGAAGGCCAGGTGTGAGCGGAGGAAGGGAGACTGAAGGTTAGCCCGTCAGGCCCGGGCGGCAGGGCCCTGGAAGTCTGTCAAGTCTGCGGATCCCAGGTAGGCGAGTACAGGCCCCCGCTCCACCCACCTCGTTGGAGCTTCTGGAGTGGGAAGAACGGCCAGCCCAGGAGGGGGCCTGGGGAGGGAGGGCAGAGCAGTAAACAACATCAAATCAAGTCCCATTTATTTGCTCAGCCGCCAACAGGGCGAAGGTGAGCGCCCAGAACCGTTAGCACCCCCACGCGGACCTGTCTGGTCCAGGAGACCCTTCCCTCCGCCTCACCTGAGGATTCCGGAGCGACTGCACTGCGCCCCCTCGGCAGCAGGCCCCGAGAGGGTCCAGGCTGAGTAAATTCTCTCTCCAACCCGCCCAGGCCTTGCTACCGCTTCCGGGAGACGTGGAAGAGAGGCGAAGACCCCAAAACAGAGTGCCTTTCGAGCTGCCTGAGCGGCGAAGAGCGAAGAGTAGACACCTGCAGGCAACTCAGGCGGTGGCGCCGGTGGCTGCGGGGGCCTCGCGCCTGGCCACGCCCCTCTTTCGTCTGCGGCGCGACCGGCGTGGGCTAGGGCCTGAGCGCGTCTGACGACGGCCTGCGTGGGGCCGGCTCACCATCGGCGGTCACGCCCACCAAAGGGTGGGGCCTCGCTCTGTGCCACGTGAGTGACGGAGGCGGTGCTCCGCCTGGAAGGAATATGAAGCTTGAGTCGGGCGGGGTCTGAGACCCTGGTGGGTTGCCTAAACTGTGCCTAAATTTTTTTTACCCACAGTCTGTCCTAGTTTTACAGATAGGAGTGCAGAGGCCCACACCAGAACGTGGTAATACAGAAGACATGATCCTTAATTTCATGGAGCTCACTTTCTAGTTGAAGACAGATACTACATCAACTGGTGAACAAATAACTTCAGAACGTTGCCAGAGCTGTAAAGACAGCAGAGAGAAGAGCCTGGAGGCAGAAGTACTTTAAGTTAGGTGGTCAGGAAAGGTGTCTCTGAGGAGGTGATACTTGAGCTGAGACCCAAAGGATGGAAAAGGCCTACGGGAATGTTGTGGTTATGTTATATGTACAACTCATTGAATATTTGAAATGAGTCTAAAATCCAGATTCAATTATCCAACAATACTCAGCACTTACTATGTGCACAAGATTGGGCTAATTTGGCTCTAATGACAAGCCTACAACATAGTTCCAAATAGTTTCATTTTTGAGTTGAGAAAATTAAGGCTCAAAGAGGTTAAGTAACTTATCTAAGATCATTTGTCGTAAGGAGTGAACATTGCTCCAAAGCCTGTGCCCCTTATACTCAATGTTTTGTTTTGTTTTGTAGAGACAGAGTCTCACTTTATCACCCTTGGTGGAGTGCTGTGGCGTCACACAGCTCACAGCAACCTCCAACTCCTGGGCTTAGGCGATTCTCTTGCTTCAGCCTCCCGAGCAGCTGGGACTACAGGCGCCTGCCACAACTCCCAGCTATTTTTCTGTTTTGCAGTTCAGCAAGGTCGGATTTGAACCCACCACCTTGGGTATATGGGGCCGGCACCCAGACTCAATGTTTTGTTGTCTCCAAATTACATATGGAGAATAGTCACAATTCCTGCTTTTTTTCCCTCTCAAGTTAGGTTTAGCCCAGTCCAGTGAAAAGAAAAACGTTCAGCAGTACCAAGAGAAGATAATAATAATGGCACCTAACATTTATTGAGCTCTTATTAAATGCAAAATACTGTGTAAATCACTGGAGTGCCTAACCTCATTTAATTCTCACAAAAACCTTAAGGAAGGTACTGTTATCCTATGGTAGGTGAGGTTGTTGTTCCCAACTATTAAGTTGCTCTTCTAGTTAAGGATTATACGTCATCTCCTGTTGCCATGTGACTGTAGCACATCCTAGAGGAGGAGTATTTTTCCCAGCCTAGCAGATGTCAGACTTGATCATATGACCTTCTTCTGGTCAAGGAATAGGAGCAGATGTGTCTTTCATCACATCCCAGAAGAAGCGTTAAGAGCCCTTATCCATTTCCACCAGTTCTCTAGGTCTTTTTCTCTCTCATGAGAAGGGACCCTCTGAGATAGGGCTATTGCTTCAGCATGGAAGGAAAAATATGAAGCAAGCCACACTTAAAAGATGTCACATAAATGAAAAATAAACCTTTACTCTCAGAAGCCACTGAGATTGAGGATTTTTTCTTACCCAGCCTTACCTAATGCAATCTGACTTAAGATTTCCCCCCATTTTACAGATGAAGATACTGAGATTCAGTGAGGGTTATTTATTTGCCCATGGTCACACAGGGAGTAAATATAACATCTGGGATTCAAAATTCGATCAGCGTAACTCCAGAAACATTGTTCTTAACCATTGAATGGGTGACAAAAATGAAAGAAGTTGAGGCAAAGCCAAATTGTCCATGTTAAAAATTCAGCAGTGGGTAGGCCCCCAGAAATAGTATTTTAAGAATTCTCATGTATGTCCCATAAGAGAGTCACCATATAGACATCTGCCAAGGCTGAGTTAGCCAGAAGTTTTGGGGCCAGGTTCGATTAGCCAGACAAACAGCACAATCAACACAGAGGTTATAACTCTGCCCAGCCCTATATTTGCCCTTCTCCTCCCTCCTCTTGCTGTCCTAATGCCACCAGAGTGAGTAACTCCTAGGAAAGGAAGAGGGAAAAGGAGGCCTCCAAGCAACCAAACTAGTCTATTCCAGGGCCAGGAGAAAGAACTTAAGAAAATGTTTTAAACAGGGCTATATTATGACTTCTGGAATGGCAGAGTAAGGAGCTCAGAAAATCCTCTCCCACAAAAATAATGATAAAATTGGACAAAATTGTGAAAAGCATTCAAACCATTTCAAAAATAAAATTAAAAAAAAAAAAGAAAGAAAGAAAACTATTTCAACTCCCTGGAAATTGACCACAGTGTATAATACAAATTAAGAAGAATTTATCCAAGAATACCTTTTTTAAAAAAAAAGATATGATCTCACTCTGCTGCCCCAGCTGGATTCCAGTGGTATCATCAAAACTCACTACCTGGGCTCAGGCAATCCTCCTGCTTCCCCCTCCTGAGTAGCTGGGACTACAGGCATAGACCACCATACCTAGCTAATTTTTAAAAAATTTTTTGTAGAGATGGGGGGGGGCTGTCTCACTATTTTGTCCCAAGCTGCTCTTGAATTCCTGGCCTCTAGTGATCCTCCCCTGCTGCCTCAGTTCTCCAAAGTGCTGGGATTTCAGGCATGAACCACAAACCTTGACCAAGAAAAACTATTAAACTTTAATAAGAACAGTGAAGGGCTGGGTGTAGTGGCTCACACCTGTAATCCTAGCACTTTAGGAGGTTGAGGCAGGTGGATAGCCTGAGCTCAGTAGTTCCAGACCAGTCTGACAAGAGTTAGACTCTCTCTCTAAAAATAGCCAGGCATTGTGGCAGGTGCTTGTAGTCCCAGCTACTTGGGAGGCTGAGGCAAGAGGATCACTGAGTCCAGGAGTTTGAGGTTGCTGTGAGCTATGACACCATGGAACTGTGCCATGGGTGACAAAGTGAGACTCTGTCTCAAGGAAAAAAAAAGGAAGAAGAAGAGTGAAGAGTCTGTGACATTTTAGCCTGGAGAAATTCCCAAACTTTCTCCTCGAGCTCCAGGGGAGTGTTCTGTCAGGGCTGGGTAAACTGAAACCAACAGATTGGGTGCTGAAGGGGGCTAACTTGATAAGGGGTGGATCCAGAAAAGCACCATGGCCAAGGGAAAGGCTCAGTTGGGAATGCTGTCATCATAGTTACCTGGCTGCAGTATTGGTTGAGCCAACGACTGTCTTGAAGGCCTGCTGGAAGGTTAGCAAGGAGATCAGGTAGTGAGATAGCGATAGTGGGCTTTAATAAGCTCCCACATACACTGGTGTTTTGGAAGACTGTGTAAGCTCAAGAAAGTCTGGCAAATGCTCTAGTCATTTACCTATTCCTGGTTGAACATGAAGCCTTGCATAGATGCAGAGGAGACACAGAAATATAAAGCCAGGAAAGTCTTGTAAACTGAATTTTGGATGTGTTCTCCAATCCATCTAAATGGCACAGATTCATCAAGAAAGGGTAAAAGTCTTACCAGTTCTAGATGTTTCATCATCATCTCTGACTAATCATTTACTGAACGTTAAGTTATGTTGACTTTAGGGGACACTGTAGGAAACCAGCCTTAGAAATAAGCATAAAAGAGGGAAAAACTGAACAGAAATATCAGGGTCAATACAATGTAGGAGAGAAACTCTGCAGAATTAATCCAAGTCACTAAACAAACAAATATGTAAACAAAAAACATCCTCCAGGGCACATCAGAACCAAAATTGTATTATCTAGAACACTCAGTTTTTGACAAAAAATAAGATGTCCAAATGAACAGTAAAATGTCACTGGTCATACATGGGAGAGGAGGGAATCAATACAAATGCTCTGACATGTAGGACTTAGCATACAACATATAAGGACTTTGAAGCAGCTATCATAAATATGTGTGTCCAAAGAAATAAATAAAAATGTGACAACAGTGGTTCTTTAAGCAGAGAATACAGGAAAATAGATAATTATTATAGAAATCAATGGAATTCCAGAGTTGAAAAGTACAATAAATAATAAATGAAAATTTCACTAGAAATCAAATTTCATTTAATCTGGCAGAAAAAAGAATCAGGAAACTCAATCAATAGAATTTGTCCAATCAATAAAAAGGAAAAAGAATAAAGACAAAAGAGACTGGTAGGATATCATCAAGCATGCCAACATGTGTATGATAGGAATCACAGACAGAGGAATGGGGGGAATTTTTGAAGGAAAAATGGTTCTCCAATCCCCATCCCCAAATTTAATGAAAACAGTCTATACATCTAAAAACTCAATGATCTCCAAATAGGATAAATACAAAGAGTTAAGCAATAGTTAAGCTGTTGAAAGATAAGCAAAAAAAAAATTTTTGACATTATATAATAGTGTTTCATCCTCCACTTTTTTTTTTTTTTTTTTAGAGTCTCGCTCTGTCACCCTGAGTAGAGTGCCATGGTATCATAGCTCACAGCAATCTCAAACTCTTGGGCTCAAGTGATCCTCTTGCCTCAGCTTCCCAAGTAGCTGTGACACAGGCACCCACCACAATGCCCAGCTATTTTTTAGCGATGGGGTCTCCTTGCTCAGGTTGTTCTCAAACTCCTGAGCTCAGGCGATCCACCCCCTTCAGTCTTCCCAAAATGCCTGACCCTCCCCAGCCCCCCCTTTTTTTGTTACAGTATCACACTGTTGCCCCAGGCTAGAGTGCTGTGGTATCACAGCTAACAGCAACCTCAAACTTTTAGCCTCAAGAGATCCTCCTGCCTCACCCTCCCCCAAGTAGCAGGAACTATAGGTGCCTGCCACCACTCCAGGCTAGGTTTTTCTGTTTTTAGCAGGGACCAGGTCTGGGGTCTTGGGTCTTGCTTTTGCTCAGGCTGGTCCAAACTCCAGAGCACAAGTAATCCTTTCACCTCAGCCTCCAGTGCTGGAATTATAGCTACCTGGCCTAAGACAAAGAAAATCTTAAAAACTAAAAAAGAATAATGAGTCCTCATTCATTCACTGGTCATGCATGGGAGAGGAGGAAATCAATACAATTGCGGGGGGGGGGGGCGGGGTACAAATAACAGCTGACTTCACATTAGGAGCAATGAAGATGGAAGCAGTGGGATAACATATTTAAAGTGCTGAAAGGGCATGCTCAGGTTTCTCTTCAGATCGCATAAATCTTTCGCCTTTTACTAAAGTGCTGAAGGAGAAAAAAGTGAACCAAGAGTTCTATTTCTAGGAAAACTATCCTTTAAAAATGAAGGCAAGAGAAATGCATTCCCAGAAAACAGAGACTGAGAGACGTTGACTAGCCAATCTGCCTTATTTTAAATAATTAAAAAAAAATTCAACCTGAAAAGAATGACACCAAGTGTTAAGTCGATTCTTCATGAAGAAATTAAACAGAGCTGAGTGTTAGAATCTAGAACAAGTCTGTTTTAATTACTAAAGTGGCTGAAAATTACAGAATCAGGCAAGATGTTACCTAGGAAACTATGATTCAGAGGGAAATAGGGGAATTGGTACAGTATAGTTGAGAAGAATTATTGGAAGAAATTAAACCATTTCCCGTCAGTGCCCCCGGTGAGTTGAGGCTTCCTAATAAAGTAATTACACTAATGTCTCAGCATGTTTGCCTTCTCCAGCAGTGGCTTGATTCCCTTTCTGTATTTTTCACTTCTCTCTGCATTTTATTTTATTTTTTTCTTCTTTTAGACAGAGTCTTGCTCTGTCTATCACTATAGTCACCTTCGAAGTACTCCCCTTGGGAAGCTATGCATGGATGCCAGTGCCTAGCCCACCCTTCAGAGCAATTTTGGAATGCTTTCTGGAATGGCACACAAAAGCACAGAACAATAATAAATGTCATTTAGCAAGATACTGCCACACGGCAACATGAACATAGCTGTGAGACCCTGGTACGTGCATATATACCAAGGTTAAGAAACCTTACCAAGTTGCTGGTACAGTGCTGCCTATGCAAGCACACAGTGGCATGGTTAGGAACTTAAATGTCATATCTTATACAACATTCATTCAATGGGATATTATGTAGCTGTTTTTAAAAAACCAGAATCTCTGGCTTGGTGCCCATATCTCAGTGGTTAGGGTGCTGGCCACATGCATTGGGGCTGGTGGGTTCGAACCCGGCCTAGGCCTGCGGAACAGCAATGACAACAACAATAACAAAATAGCTGGGCATTGTGGTGGGCGCCTGAAGTCCCACCTACTTGGGAAGCTGAGGCAAGAGAATCTCTTAAGCCCAAGAGTTGGAGGTTGCTGTGAGCTGTGACACCATAGCCCTCTACTGAGGGTGACATAGTGAGACTCTGTCTCAAAAAATAAATAAACAGAAGCTCTTATGGGGATATGGAAAGAGTTCTAAGATCTTAACAATGTGTGTTAAGTTAGGGGAAAAAATATAAGAGAAAAAAGTATATCTAGTATGTATCATTTGTGTAAAGATAGTTTGTATGGGTGGAGTCTGAGGGGTACCTTTTATTTGGGGAGAAGAACTTGCCTAGGCAGAGGGTGAGAGGGCGGGTTTATTCTTCAGTGTATCCTGTTTTGCATGTACCCTTTGAACTCTGTACCATAAGAATCTTGTTTTTTGAAAGTAAATAACATTTAAAATTTTTTTTTAAACTTTGAATTCCCTGGGAGACAGAATGTACTGTGTCTTTACAGCCTTGCCTGTCTGAATCCTCCACACTCCCCATTTCAGGTACTGCCCAAACCCTGCAGGTTTCCTGTAGGGAGTTTGTGTCCCTCTCCAGAAGCAGCCTGTGTTCCTTCAGCTCCTTGGTCCTGTGATTCAGCTGCTCTGTCATACAGATCTGAGGAACAAAATTGGCAGCATCTTTGTGCAGTTTTAATTGTCCAGCAGCAGGGGGCACTTAATACTTAAAAATATGTACTGTACATCTATTCTATCTGGATTGACAAGTAAAATGAATATTGATGTGACCTTTTGCTTATAGAGCACAGGGTGTAATAATTCCATGATGAACTTGGATGACCAAAGGGTGTTTCATATTCCCACACCTTTTGGGGAGTTCCTCTGCATGGGACAGGCCAGTTCTGGTGTTTTCCATATCATCTGGGCTGCTAAACTACTCCCACAGATGAATCCATCCACTACTGAGGCCCTGATGAAATCTCCCCAGACTCCATGTTCCCTACAACCTCAGCTGTCTTTGCCTTACTGAGAAGACTCCAATCCCCATATGACCCCGTGTTGGTAGCAGGGCTAGGTAGAGAAGGGGCTTTGTGTCATCCTGGAAATAGTACATGCCTAGGAATCACCAAACATTATGTTGTGCCTTGCTGTGGCACCATGGACCACTCTTTCTCTCTCAAGGCTTCACATAGTGATTTTTAAGATGTGTGTGGGTGATTGTTACTTACACCGTAAAATTCTGCTTCTTTACCTATCTCATATTATTTCCCCAACAGATAACCTCTCCATTTGGGTGATCTCCTCACCATTCTGAAGACTATATCCCAACCTTCTTTCACAATGACCAATGTATCTATATCCCCTCCACTCCACTTTTTTTTTTTAAAATTGAATCATAGCTGTGTACATTAGTTCAATCATGGGGTACAGTGTGCGGGCTTCACATGCAATCTGAGATATTTTTATCAACCTGATTGACATAACATTCATGAGATTTTCTCGTTTATTATGTGAAAACATTTTTGATC
>CAUYON010052051.1:0-46418 GCA_963573935.1 Arctocebus calabarensis
GGGGTCTCAGGTCTCCCAGCAGGGTTGATGTGTGCTCTGCAACCTTTTCTTTTGGCTCAGATCCAAACCATCGGCTTTCTTGCTGAGTTTCTGTCCTTTAACTCTCCTTCTGGACGGGAACCTCTGCAGAAAGCTGGCTACAGATCGCCATCTTGGCTCCTCCCCAATCACTTTCTATATTTTTTATTTTACTGTAGTAACAATTGGCACCTTTAAAATTGACATTAAGGTAATATATATGAGAACAACTATCTGTAAGGGAAGTAGACTATAATTAAATACAAACATAGTGAGTAAGAAGAAAATTGTTATTTTAACTATTCTGTTCATTCATGTGAATACTGAAGAATGAAAATCATAACTAACAGTTATAAAGACTATTCCTTTTTGAAGAAGATTAAAAAATAATGAGTGGCCAGGCATGGTGGCTCACACCTGCAATCCTAATACTCTAGGAGGCTGAGACAGGAATATCATTCAAGCTGAGGAGTTTAAGGCCAGCCTGAGCAAATGCAAGACCTCCACCTCTACTAAAAAATAGAAAAAATTAGCCAGGTGTGGCAGCACATGCCTGTAGTCCCAACTGAGGCAGGAAGATCACTTGAACTCAGGAGTTCGAGATTTTGAGGTCGCTGTGAGCTAGGATAACACCATGCCACTTTAGCCTGGGCAACAGAGTGAGACTCTGCCTCAAAAAAAAAAAAAAAATTATAAGGAGTAAATTTTACAAGTATATGTGAAATAAAAAGATTTCTTCTTCTAGAAATGTTCCTAGAACATTTCTTCTAAAACCCATAACATCTATAATGAATATGTTTTGTTTTAGGGTGGGGTAGGTAGGATGTATTTCTAAGATACAGCTGACCCCTATGCTGCAATATACTAAGACTGCTTAACCAGTAGTTTTTCTGAAGTTGGAAATGTAATTTTATTACTTATATTAAACTTTAATCTATATGTTTTTTGAAGTTTTTAAAATATATTTCAAAAACTAAAAGTATATCTCAGTTTTTAAACAAGTACTACACAGTTGCGTAATTAGAATCATTAGCTCTACAAAAATTGAATCTTCTTATACCACATAAACTTTAAAATGGACTGCAAAATAAAAAAGCTTATAAAAACTGGTGAAAAAGTAAAAAAAAAAAAAACATGAAAAAGGAACAGATTTATGTTGTTAACTTGGTAATATTTTTGTCTATTTTTTGGTCTTTCTTTTTTAAAACAGTTTTTCTTTAATGTGCTTATTATTTTCATAGCTTAAAATTTAAAAATAAACCCAAGAGGGAAAAACAGAAAACTTTTAAACTAATAATTTTTTAAGGAATACCATTAAGTTCTCAGCTAAAAATAAAGGATTATAGGAGTCTGGATGTAAGGAAAAAATAGTTGCTATACTGAGTCTTACTCAGTGCAAGAGTCACCAAGAAGGTCACCAAAAATGTTAGGCAAAGCCATAAGCCAAATGAAAGAGCTGCTTTTGTCAATCTAAAGGTACTAATAGTGCACGTGATACAACTTGTTCCCCAAACAGCATTTCCTCAGCTGGTTAAAACTGGTGTGTGGCAAAGCAAGATAAAATTTTCATGTTGTCTTTTATCTCCACTCCAAAAAGGAGACCTACCAATGTGCCCCACCCCTTTTACTCCTTCTACAACATTTTGAACACGTTCTTTCCTTTTTGAGACCCTACATTAGGACCCTAAAATGGGGCCTGCCTTGAAATTAAGCAATATGGAGAATCTAACTAGAGCCCCTATTTGGTAATGTGGTGATAGCCATCTTTCTCTGCCTTTTCTATTTCTAGTTTACCTTTGTTGGGTAGTTCATGAAATATATGCTTTCTGTAAGCCTGTTCATCTTTTTCCATCAGTACCTATTCACACTAATATTTTAAGTACATATTGAACATCTTGATGTTTCCCTTCTTTTTCTAACACCAATGTTTTAAACCTCTGTGAAGGAATCAGCTGTGTATTAAGCACAAATTCCCCAGTTCCAACTGGGTGAGAAACACCAGGATTTTATAAGGTTTTCCACAGATTCTCCAGATGACTTTTATGCACATTGAGAACCATTGCTTTTCTTATTCTTGAAATAAATCGAAGGCAAAGCAAACATACCTGTTTCTTCCCTGATATACCACATGCTTGCCTATACATGCACTACATCACTGATTCTCAGGTGTGGTCCGGGAGTCCCTGGGAGTTCCACACACCCAGGAGATCTGTAAGTCAAAACTGTGGATTGCTATAATACTCATTAGATTTTTATGTGACTCTTATTTACCTCTCATATGCACTGACATCTTAACTTTTCAACTGTCAAGTTATTAAATAGAATAGATAACAACTTCTTTTAAACTACCAGCTTCTAATTATAGGAATGATTTCAGTAAAGGTACATGTTGTACTATTGATTAATACTGAATGGTCACACTGTAAAATCGTGTCATCGTACCCAAGGGAAATTTGATCACATAAAAATTAAAGCTACAGGTTTCGCGCCTATACCTCAGCAGCAGGGTGCCAGCCACATACACTGGAGCTGGCAGGTTCGAACCCAGCCCAGGCATGCCAAACAACAATGACAATTATAACAAAAAAGAAATAGATGGGTGTTGTGGCAGACGCCTGTAGCTCCAGCTTCTGGGAGGCTGAGGCAAAAGAATCGCTTAGGCCCAAGAGTTTGAGGTTGCTGTGAGCTGTGATGCCACACTCTACAGAGGGTGACTTAGTGAGGCTGTCTTAAAAACAAAAACAAAAAAAAAAGGTGGCACCTGTGGGTCATCGAGTAGGGTGCCGGCCCCATATACCAAAGGTGGAGGGTTCAAACCCAGCCTCGGCTAAACTGCAAAACAGAAAAATAGCAGGGCATTGTGGCGGGCTCCTGTAGTCTCAGCTACTCGAGAGGCTGAGGCAAGAGAATTTCCTAAGCCTTGGAGTTGGAGGTTGCTTTGAGCTGTGTGATGCCACGGCACTCTACTGAGTGGGACAAAGTGTGACTCTGTCTCTACAAAAAAAAAAAAAAATTAGAGCTACATACCAAAAGTAGATTTTCTATCTGCTATCCATCGCAAGGCCCAATCTGCTTTTTTCTTCACACATGGCATTGTTTCAATTGCATTAAATAAAAATTCCCTGTAAAAACAAAAAAAATTAATGGCAAAGTTATTCACTTAATCTTTCTTAATAGGATGACATTTTAATATTTACTCAGAGATAAGAACTGTAACTCTAATACGCTACCAGAGCTATAGATTTTCTACATTTTGCATGTCTGTAAAACATAGAAATAAAAGTAAAACTCAAATTAATGACTGAGATCTAGCCTGATACAAAGTCAACTAAATTTGAATATTCAATTTCTAAACAGAATATGCTAATAGACAGTTTTTAAAGATACACTATCTAAAGATGAACTGGTTCTGTGTAAGTTTTTTAACCCAACACATTATTAAGCAATAGAAAATATTATCTTCATAAACTTTCATATTTGAATAATCTTTCCTTAACATTTATTTACTTGTGGAATAAATTGTGCTCTTAACATAATCAAGCAATAAGAAAAATCGTTGTAAATAACATCCCATCAGTAATACCTTTTCTTGGGATCTCTGATGTAAGTGTCAATTAGCAAACTGTACATCTCTGAGTGAACATTCTCGATGAGAATTTGAAAGCCATAGAAACAGCGAGCCTCTGGAACCTGCACCTCCTGACTAAAACGTTCCACCTAAGAAAATAAGGGAAACAGATATATCCAGTTCTCTGGGTTCTCGTTACACATTGTTTTAAACACTACAAATCAGAATCTGGACATTATAATTATCACTTAAAAATTTCCTGTTATAGGCTCGGTGCTTGTAGCTCAGCAGCTGGGGCACCAGCCACATACACCAGAGCTGGCGGGTTTGAACCCAGCCCAGGCCTGCCAAACAATGACAACTACAACCAAAAAATAGCTGGGTGCTATGGTGGGCACCTGTAGTCCCAGCTACTTGGGAGGCTGAGGCAAGAGAACTGCTTAAGCCTAAGAGTTTGAGGTAGCTTTGAGCTGTCATACTGCAGCACTCTACCCAGGGCGACACAGTGAGACTCTGTCTCAAAAAAAAAAAAAAAATTGCCTGTCATGTAACAAACATGTCAGAAAGACATTATGAATTATTGTAAGCAGAATTTTTAGTATTGTTTATCCATCAATCCTCCCACAGTAAATTAGTTGCCTCATATATTCTTAAGCACTGACATGAACTCACCTGTTAAGTGGAGAGTCCATGTATAGAGCCAAATAAATTCTAGAACATCTACTTAAATAATGATTTTGCTTTGTATGATTGTCCTCAGTCATTTTTTTCCAAGATCTACTAAAGCCTCTTCTAGCTCATGAAGAAAATTCATGTCTCTCTATTCTCTATAACAAGAAATTATGACCTTTGAGCAACCATGATAAAGTTTTATTATTATTATTTTTATTTTTATTAAATCATAGCTGTGTATTAATCATGGCTGTGTATTATTATTATTTTTATTTTTTATTAAATCATAGCTGGTTGTATATAAAACCAGCAATTGTGGGGAACAATGTGCTGGTTTTATATACAATTTGAAATATTTTCATCGAACTGGTTAACATAGCCTTCACGGCATTTTCTTAGTTATTGTGGTAGAGTTTTAAAAAAGGGAGCCAGAACTCAGCTGTTACAGAGCTCCAGAAAGTTATTAAGGTGCAGGTTCTCTATTAAGATCACTCTGGGGATAACAGTCAAATTTATTTTAATTTTTTTGAAGTTGTTTTGATTGGTTTAATTTATGTTTGATTTCACGATACTTTGTTGGTCAAGTGAGAGAAAAACATCCTTTTTTCTGACATTTCACCAAAAAAGTACTTTCAAGAGTTAAACTTCATCTAGTTCATTTCTTAGACATCTTTTCTCAAGTTTAATCTAGTGATTTTATTATATTATTATCATTTAACTGCTGAATAAGAACAAAAATAAAAACAAAAGTCTTACCAAATTTTCATTTACAATTCCATCACTGGCTGCAAAAAAGGCTAAGATGTGAGAGATAAAGTATTTCTCATCTGATTTAAGCTTGTTCCAGTGAGGGAGATCCTTTGATAAGTCAACCTGGAACAAAAAGATTTTTAAAAATCTTAATTTGGAGTTAAATTCTTCTCAAAGTATTTAGGAAATTAACTTCTACTACAAAGTTAAATAAATTGCAGGAAAGGAAAAATGCTAACATTACAAATAAATAAAACAAAAACATGTTAATAGTAGTGTACTATATTCAAGATTTTTGCTAAGTGAGTAAATTATAGGTGCTCTTGCCACAGGGTGAAAGGACTGTGAGGTGATAATTTGTAACACTATAGTAACCATCTCACTATAAATATATATATGTATAATATACACTTTATCATGTTGTATACTATCATATACACAATAAAATTTATTTTAAAAAAACTTTACAAAAGAATTGGATTTTCTTAGTAATTAACAAGCTGGCCAGAATGACTTAAAAAAGAAAATATATATATATGTGTGTGTGTGTGTGTATATATATATTTTTTTTTTTTTTTTTCTGAGATAAGGTCTTGAGCT
The DNA here is from genome assembly GCA_963573935.1 of Arctocebus calabarensis. NCBI lineage: Eukaryota > Metazoa > Chordata > Mammalia > Primates > Lorisidae > Arctocebus > Arctocebus calabarensis. Next base: position 5,609 of record CAUYON010052051.1, read on the forward strand.
CTGGTGCCTAGGCTAGAAGTACAGTGGCCTCATTGATAGCTCACTACGACCTCAAACTCCTGGGCCTAAGTGATCCTCCTGCCTCAGTCACCTGAGTAGGTGGGACTACAGAGGTGAGCCTCTATGCCCAACTAATGTTTTGTTGAGATGGGGGTCCTGCCTATCTGACCAGGCTGCCTTCAAGATAGTCTCCCACCTCACTATCCCAAAGTGCTGGGATTACCGGTGTGAACCATTGTTCTTACAATTAAAATTCATATAATCTAGTGATAACTAGAGCAAATAAAAGAGGTAAAAGGTTGAGGAGGAAAGAGCAAAAAACAGTCAAGGAGAAACTGAAGTGAACAAAGTAATGACTTTTAAAAGTCACTTCTTTAATACTTCATGTACTGCTTACTATGGTGTTAGAAGTTAATTAGGTATCTCTTAACCAATTAACTGGGGATACAATGGGGCATGGAGGGGGAAATATTTGTCTTCATCTTTTAAAATATTTAAGTTAAAAATCCAGTTTTGTTCAGGGTTCAATTTAGGTTTAACTAAAGGACATCTTTTTAGTTTTTAAGTAAGTATTACACTCCTGATATTAAACTTTTTCTTATATGAAATTTTAATATTATAATGTGTTTCCTCTAAAATATTAAATGTATCTCTTTGAACGTTGGGCATGGTGGCTCACGCCTGTAATACTAGTACTCTAGGAGGCTGACGTGAATTGACTCTGCTCAGGAATTCAAGACCAACCTGAGTAAGAGTGAGACTCCATCTCTAAAAACAGGCAGGCATTGCGGCAGTGCCTATAGTCCCAGCTACTTGTGAGGATGAGGCAAGAGAATCACTAGAGCCCAAGAGTTTGAGGTTGCTGTGATCTATGATGCCACAGCACTCTACCCAGGGTGACAAAGAGAGACTGTCTCAAAACAAACAAACAAAAAAAAACAAAAACAAAAAATAAAATATTAAATGTATCTCTTTGAACACTCAGTTTCAAAAGATCTTATAAGCTTTATTTATACTACATTGTTCATATTCTCTTTCAGAAAGGTAAACCTCAGCCTTCTTTACCTCATTTGAGTAAATTCTCAGTTTTTGCCATCTAAATATGGATTCCAAACAAGCTGATTATCAGAATTGCCTGAATGACTTAAAAAAGAAAAACCCAAACCCCAAATCTTTCGTCTTCTGAATCAGGATTTCCATTGATCACCCTTATTAAGAATTAAGCTCAACCACTAATAAAACAGTAAATTTCTCTGAAATGAGCATGTAGACATATTTAATACTAAAGAAAAAAAAAAAGTAAATTCCTTCCTTCCAAATCAATTAAAATAAAAAATTAAAATGCATCATAAAAAATGATGGAGTCTATGGGTGATGAAATAATAACTTACATAATTTGTTTAAATGAAAAATATGTGGAACTAAAAATGTATTTGACTTCCCTTCACATTATGTATTTCAATCTTCCTACAATGCTACCTACAAAATATACTTTTAAAAATCAATGTTCTTCAAAAAAATCAGTATTCTTAGTCATAGTAAAACATTACATTTACAATGCTAAAAGATAGAAGTAATTTCCAAATTAATTTCAAGAAACCAAGAATCAGAAGTACCTTTTAAACATGAATGAAAATGCCACCTGTGTACTCCATTTGTTCTCTGAACCATATCTGACAAAAAATTTTCTAACAGCCACAGACGGTTAGGGATAGTCAAGTGTGTCAAGTGTTATGAAGCAGTATGAAAATAGTTGGTGTTTTGGTTTAATTTTTTCCTCTACATGTAATTACAATATAACAAAGATGTTGACAATATAACAAAGATGGGCAAGTGGGTAAAATGAGTGTAATAGCAGTCTTATGATTTCTACGTTAAATCTTCCCCTATTCTATATATAAAATAATGGTTTACGTTTATTTACTACTTACTAAGGGCCAAGTACAATACTAAACATCTCTTAATATTTGTAACAACACAAATAGTCAAGTACTATTAGTCTCATTTACCAATGAAGATACAGAGAAGTTAAGCAACTCCCCAGTTCCACAGCTATTAAGTAGTATAGCAGGATTTGTACCTAAGAAGTCTGTCCCAAGAGACTACAGACTACATTCTTTTTTTTTTTTTTTTTTTTGAGACAGTTTCACTTTATCGCCTTTGGTAGAGTGCTATGCTATCACAGCTCACAGCAACCTCCAACTCCTGGGTTTAGGCGATTCTCTTGCCTCAGCTGCCGAAGTAGCTGAGACTACAGGTGCCCATCACGACGCTGGGCTATTTTTTTTTGCACTTTGTCCAGGGCCAGGTTTGAACCCACCACCTTCAGTATATGGGGCAAATGCCCTACCCACTAAGCCACAATACTGCTCTAGAGCCTACATTCTTAACAGCATGTGTTTAAATGCACAGAATCAATATCCTAAAAAATAGATCCAAATATATCTATCCAAATATGGACATCTATCTACAAAGATACATATACAAACATATGCAGAGCAAGAGTGACTACAGAGCAATCATTTGCATAACCAACTACCCTTACCAAATCAGCAAGTATTTGCTCACTGTTGTATTTAACTCATTTCCTAAGTAGAACAGAAAGCATTCTATAGATGATCTATTAGGGGCAGCCGTGTCAAGACTGCAGTGGCTGAGGGCAGGGCCAGATTGGGAGAAGCACTGTGAGTTCAGCTGGACAGACTCAGGAGTGAAAGCTCTACCTGGAGGCTTAAACTCTTCATGGGATATCTCCTTTTGTACAATCAGATTAAGTCTCTCAATTAAAAGCAGGGTCCCTAAAGTTTTCACTTTCGTTTTTTGACTATGCAATTTTATTTATTCTGCTGACCTAAGTAAGACCAGTCTCTTTTTTTTAATAGACGGAGTCTTACTTTGTTACCTTCGGTAGAGTGCCGTTGTGTCACAGCTCACAGCAACCTCCAGGACTTGGGCTTAGGTGATTCTCTTGCCTCAGCCCTCCTGAGTAGCTGAGATTATAGCACCCACCACAACACCCAGCTATTTTTTTGTTGCAGATTGGCTGGGGCTGGGTTCGAACTTGCCACCCTCAGTATATTGGGCCTGCGACCTACTCACTGAGCCACAGGCGTCACCCAAAACTAGTCTTATATATTTGGCCATATGAAACTAAAAGTCTATTTAAAAATAGAAAATGTTGGTTAGTCTGAATGCAATGGTGTTTACAACTAATTGATTACAACCAGTTAAGATTCCTTTGTTCCTTCTCCACTCCCACTGCTTCACTTGACTAGCCTTTAATAAAACATAAAAAATTTTTTTTAAAAAAAGAAAATCTTCTCAAATGTGTTAGAAGTAAAAATCTGGCAGAATGAAATGCCATTTTTGTAGCAGGAATTTTGTTTGCAGACAGTAGTCTAAACTAAAACATTGGAGAACACTGTATATGGTGTCAGGATTTCCAAAAATTATCTACTACAACGAACTTATTCAATCTACATGTTAAAAATTTTCAATATCCTGTATCACAGAAGTGAACACTGTACCATAGAACATGAATGCTGACGATGTCACTTACCTCTTCTGCTGTCCAGAAGGATGCTTGTGCCTGTTTATACATTTTCCAAATATCAGGGTACTGGATTGGAAAGATGACAAATCGGCGAGAACTCTTTCTTAAGAGTGGCTCTTCATTGGACTTCACTTCATTTTTGTTGTCATCTGAAGATAATCGCTTGAAAAAATTAAGTACAAACACCATTTTATGTAGACATTTTCTTTTTATTCCTACCTAAACTTATATCTAGGGGTGTTAGGGAGACAGTATAGTTTTGAGAGCCAGTCTGCCTAGGTTAAATCCTTAATGTTATTTAGTATCTGCTAATACTGTTTGGTTAGTGGTGGACACAGGAAGGTGCTTAACTTCTTTGAGTCTCAGTTTCCTCAGTAAAATGACACCTACCTTATAAGTTTATTCTGATGATTAAAAGTGATTCAAACAGAGCCTACTGTATGAGCACCCAAAAATATATCATAATTATTGCTTGACCCATAAATGTCATGGTGGGACAATTTCTAAGTTGTGAACAAAATGTCCCTTTAGTGCCTCTCTCATACAGAATGCTGGCACAAATAAACTATTGTTATAAGCAACTTTTCAATATTAATGTTTTTCTTTCTAATCTTAACTGGAATACTAATTGAAAATCACTTACCCACAAGTTAACCTTTGTCTTAATATTTCCATATACAATTTTTTTTTTTTTTTTTGAGACAGAGTCTCATTTTGTCACCCTCAGTAGAGTGCGGTGGCGTTGCAGCTCACAGAAACCTCAAACTCCTGGGCTCAAGTGATTCTCTGGGACTACAGGCACTCGCCACAATGTCCGGCTATTTTTAGAGATAATGTCTCACTCTGGCTCAGGCTGGTCTAGAACCCATGAGCTCAAGTGATCCACCTGCCCCACAGTGCTAGGATTATAGGCGTGAGCCACCGCCCCTGGCCCCATATACCAATTTATTATTGCCATTTATATTTTTAAATTGCTTTGTTGCATATGACCTCACTATAGCCTGTTTTAAAGCTTTGTGAATAAAGTGAGAAACACATACCTATATTCAAAAGTGCATGGTGCCTTTTTCTAAATAGTCAGTAGAAATAGGTTTCCCAAGAGTTACACATGTATGAGAATGACTATGAACAAAGCATACATCAAGATTAGAATACCACTTAAATTCTAGACTCCTAACCAAAATTGTCTCTCCCTCCCATGCCATGCCTGCCATGTTCCTTTATCTTCACCACTGCCTCCACCAATTCTCATACCCCTTCGAAGCAAGTGTTATTGAGGATGAAGCTAAGGTCAAGCAAGATGAGAGAAAAACCCAAAATAAAAAAGTATGAGGCTGTACAGATGCAGTGGGGCTTGTGCACTTCACACATACTGCTACTACAGAATAAATTGTCTTATTTTATAACTTCTTACTGAAAGCAATAGGTCTTTCCAGATACAGCACTTTTTTACTTGTGATATTCCCAAAACCTCGTAGTGTCAAGAATAACTTAATAAACATAATTTTTCTTCGTCCTGTGCTCAGATTAAATGGATACCTTTAGAAAATTTTAATTTTACACAGGATAATTACACATGAATGAGACAACTTAATAACTACTCAAATCAAGCCCTCTGTAAGTATACAATCTCCCCCCTCTCTATATCATCCCAAAGACCAAGGTTAACATAACACACAGCTCTCTGTAATTTAATTCTCTCTTAATTGTCCATAGTCCCCTCTAGACTATGCTTGTTGTGAGTAAAAACTGTCATTACCTTTGTAGACTCCCTAGCACCTAGCACAGTACCTGGCACTTAGTTGATATCATTCCATAAATATTTGAGTAAAATGTTTAAAATGGAAGTTGTCAGATTTCTTGCTTATTTTACCATTGAAGGTTTGCAATCTCAAAGGAGTCATAAGAGCAGTTCCAGGCTCCAGAACAGAAGATATATACAATAGTAGGCCCTTTGGCTCTGGCATCAAGGTTGCTTTTAAGCCATTACCATATAGATACTTTATATACATGATTCCATTTAATCCATTGATCTACCAATCAATATCAGTATCCCATTTTACACACAGGGAAATTAAGTCTTGGAGGATGTCAATCACACACCCAGGATCCTATAACTAGTAAGTGTCAGAATAAGAGAACTGAAATATGTCTGAACTCCAAGCCTTGCTTTAAGCTACATCTGTTTTTGCATGGACAGCTGAAGTAGGGCCAGCCTATGCCTAAAATTCACAATTCAAAATAGTGAGATGAACTAAGGCTAAAGAGAGTACTCTCTCCAGCTAAGCAAAGATAATTTAACAAATAGCAGTGATGTAATCAGTGAAATGAGGGTGAGGGAAACCCACCAAATTCGATTCTAAGAGAAAAAAAGAAAAATAATTTCCTTTTAAGTACAACTAAAAGAACTAACGTGATTTGAGACTGGTAAGAAACAGCCAAACAGGTAAGAGATAAGGCTTAAGGCAGTGATTTTTCATGGATTCAAGTTTCAAAATCTGTAGCACAATACTTTCTCAAAAAGCCTTAGCTTTCCCCTCTCCCACGTTAAATAACTATGTAATAAGATCAAGAAGTATGTTGTTGGTGGCGCCTGTGCCTCAAAGGAGTAGGGCGCTGGCCCCATATGCTAGAGTTGGCGGGTTCAAACTCAGCCCCAGCCAAAAACTGCAAAAAAAAAAAAAAAAGTATGTTGTTGATGGAGCTGTGTTTCACATGTGATAGTAAAAAGAACATTGAAAATCAGTTTTAGAAATTGTTACCTTTACAGCAAGCATAATTTAATGTGATCCCAAGTGATCATATTTTATTTCAGATTGATTTTTCTAATACTTTTTTTTTACTTATAAGGACATAGAATTATTCATGTTTTTAGGCAAGTCATTTAATTTGAACATCATCATCTGTAAATTCAAGATCATACTTGCCATACTTATTTCAAAGGACTATTATAAAGATCAGAGGAGCTAATACAAATAAAAAATACATTGCATACTTTCAAATGCTGTACATTTGTAAAATTATTATACTATTGGAATGTTTCTGGCCAGGCTTTGAAAGGTTGTTCCTCTATTCAAAAATTATAATGGTTAATTATTTGATCAATCAATACCTTCTATAGCTGCCCTCATGGAACCTTCACGAAATAGAGAACTGTTGAAGAGGCATAAAAAGTGAGATACTCAAATGTGATAGAGTTGAGCAAGAAATGAAGCTCAATTTAAAAGGTAGAAGTCAGCTATCAATGGATATTTCAAACCTGTCTTGTCCCACAGTGCTTTAATTCCTCCAGATTATATTATCACTTGGTATCATTTCCATACTATTCCGCATTTTTTCTTTAGTTATATATTTCTACACTGATGTACAGGATCTGTTCAAGGCCGAAATTCTTTACTTCCATTATATTTGTTATATGGGATATACTGAAAATTGGGAAGGATACCACAAGGAATAACCCTGGTCATGAAGTTTTTAAACGCTGATAATTGATCAGTGTCAGAATCTATGAAACTGAAGATTAGTACCTTTATTTTTCTTATATATCTATACTGGATCAACGACTAGTACCTTTAAATTAGAATGAAAGTCACATATATTCTTCCTATTCTCAGAATGTGTAGACTGTTACGAGAAGAAGCTACATTTGGAAGGCATTATGAAAAATGTGAAGTGAGGGGGGTTAACTAACCTTTGATCTGGGCTAGAGATGACATATTGTTTATTTCATAATGCTTAAATAAATGCATAAATATGCATTTTAACACAATTTCAGAAGGTTCATGTATCTTGAAGCTCTAGGCTCTTCAGGGTACCTTCTACAGACCTCTGCTAAGACCCATATTTCACATTTAAACATGTGAAAAAAGGCAAGATGGCATTTTTAAAGAATTGGAAGTACCTGTCTAAGTCTGGACTTTATGGCATATTGGAAAGGATAAAAACTCCAAAGGCAGTAGAGAACACTTCCTAATGATTTTTCTAAATGGAGTTCTATGAAGAACTCTGTGATCCCCCTAATGTCACAAACACCTAGTGCCCCTAATGTCACAAACACCCAGTGAAAATTTCACTTTTAAGTGTGTTTTTTATTTTTGTTTGTTTCTTTCTATTTGAGACAGCATCTCACTCTGTTGCCAAGGCTAGAGTGCTGTGGTCTCATAATAACAGCTCACTGCAACCTCCAACTCCTGGGCTCAACCTATCCTCCTGCCTGAGTCTCCTGAGTAGCTGGGACCACTGGCGCTTGCCACAACAACTGGCTCATTTTTTTTCCCCAGTTTTAGTAGACGGGATCTGCTCTTGCTCAGGCTGGTCTGGAATGCCTGAGCACAAGGGGTCTTTCCTCTTCAGCTTTCCAGAGCGCTAGAATTACAGGTGGGAGCCGCCATGCCTGGCCAAAATATGGTTTTAACCTTCTAAGATATTAATAGTGATAAAAATAAGAGAGAAATGTTTTCTACTGTAAAAAAAGGAAACCACTAATGTATAACTTGTTATTTCCAAGTTATTTTTTTCTGGGTAATCTCAGATGAAAGTTTCTCTTGCTATCTCTGCTTAACTGAAGAATACCGTGAAGAGTGAAAAGTAGGCAATTAAAAAAAACAAAAACGAATGCAAACCCTGTAACTATCTTGTGGACTTTTCAGAGTTGAATCTTTTTTTTTTTTTCTAAAACCAAAGATAAAAAACAATACAAATAGTAACAATAATACAGTAGAGGCCCTATTATTCAAAGTAGTCCAAACTGGTAGTTACGAACTAGAGTAAGAAAGTGATGTATGACTCATTATTTATAAAACACATACATTTACATTTACTTTCACTTCTCTTCTGCTATAAGATCAAACCTTTTTGTTTTCTTAATTTGGATCACTAATTGGAGCAAATCTTCTTAATATTCTATACTATATCACCTTAACTTTTTTTTAATCACCTTAACTTTTAATATCTTTAAGGCAGAACCATGTGAGTGGAAGATCTTATATTTTATGATCCCCCCCCAAACTTTCTATACTTTTCTATACTTAATTCTATAGAATTTGTTTTTAACAACTCACCCTTATTGAATTTTCCAAAACTATCAACTTAAGTTTTCATAGAGAGAGCTTTCTTTTCATACTTAACTTTTTTTAGATTATATAACATTTCATTAAATTACAATAATTACAATGCCAATACAATTGGTATAAACAGGACTGAAAATAAAGACAACAGATCCTGGTAAAGTACAACTTGACCAGTGGGAACAGAAATTAAATAGATACATGAGAGTAGCCTATTGTCATATGCCTTCTAAAGTGTAAGGGAACCCATATAATATTTTACAAGGTTGATAAATGAATAGAATTGGTTAGTAGTAAATTGACTAAGAGAACTTCTAATAAATATGCAAGGAAATTGTTTGTTATAAATCTTCAACCATCATCTATACCTCAATTCAAAACAATGGATTCTTCAAAACAGCCTCACCATTTCACCGACTTTATTTTATGAATATTAACTTAAAGAAAATTATTCTAATAAAATAGATAAATGTGGATTTTATCAGTTGTTATGACAGTAAGGATTCTGTTTGGAAAATGGGTTTGGAGTTAAAGCCCATGAAAGGGCCTTGATTGCAAAAATATGCGAATTTTGCTACCGCTTTTTCCCATAGCTATTTTGACACAACTATTTTGACACTCTTTTTTTAATCTCAGGGCCATTATTTTAATAAAACAAAACTAATAGAAAAAAGTTAACTTTTGGCTTTTAAAACACATACTTCAAATCTCTAACCATTACCTGAGGCTAGGGTGGGTATTAATTAGATATTAAAAATAGTTGTTTTCTGGTTTTTTTTTTACATTTTGGAGGTCAAAGTGGCCTGCTCTGATGTATAACACTCTGGCATTTGGCTTCTAACATATATGCTATTGGGAGCCAGTGAAGGATTTAATTTGGGAAAAAATATGTTTTAAGATAATTTTTAAAGAAATACAGTTAGATTAGAAGAGATATTAGAGGTGAACAGAACAAGTAAAAGATTATTGTACTACCCATTTCTCACTGAACTAGGATATCAGTAGAAGAAACACACAAAAAAAGATTGATTTAATGTAACCAAAAGGAGAATTAGTCTTGATAAAAAATTTGAATGAGACAATAAAGTATGGAAGAATTAAAGATGCCTTTGAGGTTTCTAGCATTCTGGGAGGCTGAGGTGGGTGGATTGCTTGAACTCAGGAGTTCGAGACCAGCCTGAGCAAAAATCGAGACCCTATCTCTCGAATAGAAATAGAGATAGATAGGATAGAAATAGAGGCAAAGGATCTCTTGAGCCCAAGAGTTGGAGGTTGCCATCGCACTCTACCCAGGGTGACAGCTTAAGACTCTGATTCAAAAAAAAAAAAAAAAAGGCAAATACAAGGTGCTCACTACTTGGAGAATAAATAAATAAATTAGATAAAAAACTCTTGCTTCTTACATTGGATGTTTTGCATAATAATTTGAATTAACTCCTCCAACCAATCTAAACAACAAAACAAAAAGTTACAACCATAAAAATATTTACAAAGTCAACATGGTCAATAAAGGAAATTAATTCAGTTTCAAGGTGTCCAGTAGGCAGCTGAAAATATAACACTACAGCATAGGCAGTGTGCTGGGAGATCCCATTAGATTGCCAAGAAAATGGATGTGATTACCCAGGGAAAATGTATCCATAGAGCAGTGATTTTCAACCAGTGAGATCTTAGGTGTGCCACAAAAATTTTTAAATATCATTAGTTATTTTCAAAAAAAGTTAAAAGCACAGTAAGTACATTCTTTCTTTTACTCTTTTTTTTTTTTAATCAACATAATTTAAGTGTGCAGCAGAAGTTTAACTGTAGGTTCAATTGTTTTGCAAGACAAAAAAGGTTGAAAAACACTGCTTTCAAGAATGCTGATATTTAAAGGGCAGGTGGGGAAGAAAAGGAGTCAGCTGGGATTAAATAAAACAGATTGAAATGGATGCAGGACAAGAAAAAAGCAAAGGCAAAAGCAATCTGACTTGGCTTAAGTAAAGGATCCAAACTCTAGATATAAATTAGGCTAAGAAGTTAGAAATTAATTTTAAGGGCCAAAGATTTTTAAACAACCTTAAAACTTCATACTCCAATTTTCACCACTTGCCTCCAGCTCCCAGGTGTTGGCACTCATTTAGGGTGAGAGTTTGAAAGTCATTCCTGTTGATAGTCATTGAGTTTTTGGATAGGAATTACCATGAATAGAGGTGGTATTAGGGAAGACTAATCAGATAGCCATGTGTAGGAAGAATTAGAAAAAAAGGTAGATTTTGTTAGCAACTAAGGTATTGATTTCAGAGATGGAAATAAAGATCTGAATTAAAATGTGGCAGTCAGCATGAAAAAGCTGCTTCAACAGGACTTTACCAAACAAGGAGTTGGCCACCTTTTGGTAGGAGTTGAGACCCTACTGGGAGATATTAAGGGGTGGGAGTATAATGACATGGAGGCACTGGTCTAATGAAGGACTGACTTGGTAATGGTAAATAGGATTGGATGGCAGGTAAGATGGGAGGTAGACAACTAAGTTGTAGTTACACAGGTGTAAAGTGATGAGAATCTGAAATAAAGTTTAGCAATAGGCATTCTTTAACAACATTCCACTGTTTTTTCCAGTATGGTGATTCCAGTTTCTGCCTGACTCAATTTCTCGTCAGGTGGTCCAAAGACATACCTGGACAGCCAGGGCAAAGAGTCAAGACTCCTTAGCAAGCACATAACAATGACCTGATCTAGGCTGCATTACACCTCACCCCTAGTCTTGACCCATGTGGAATATATGCACGTGGTCATAGTCACATATTATTTAAAGGTATCATTTTCATTCTTCCATTTTCACCAAATATGACAAAGCAAATGGAAAACTGACCCAGGTGCAAGAACTTGGTTTTAAATCCAGCTCTACTACCGTGGTGGGCGCCTGTAGTCCCAGCAACTTGGGAGGCCAGGGCAAGAGAATTGCTTAAGCCCAAGAGTTTGAGGTTGCTGTGAGCAGCGATGCCACAGCACTCTACCAAGGGTGACATGGTGAGACTCTGTCTCAAAAAAACAAAAAACAAAACAAACAACAAAAAAACTAGCTCTCCTACTGAGTCCTGGGCAAGTCATTTCATGTTTTCTAGCCTAAACCTTTTTACCTTGAAAATAGGGATTATGAATTAATTACTAAAAGTTAACTTTGAGAAACTGATGATAGCTATGGACACCTCCCTCAGCAGAGTAACATCTAAACATAAAACATCTGCTTCACACGTTTCATAACTTCAGATTGATAAATCCACATGAAGCCTATCTATGGACCCTTTAGGACAGTGTTTCTTAAAGTACATGTAATAGAATCACCTGAAGTACTTGTTAAAAATACAGATTCAAAACCACCCCAAGAGATTTTTGATTCACTATGTCCAGGGTGTGGGCCCAGTAATTTACTCTATTTATTTATTTTTTTAAAAGACAAGCTCTTGCACTGTTGCCCCAGCTGAAGTGCAATAGAGCAATCATAGCTTACTGCAACCTTGAACTCAGATTCACAATTTTTTACAAAATACTCCAGGTGATTCGGATGCAAGTGGCTGACTCTATACCATCACATCTAGAGAAACAAAGTGCTTAAGGCATCCTTGCATCACATGTTAAAAACTTTTGGACCAGATGCTCACTAAAATTCTTTCTAGATCTAAAATTCTGTATTTATGGGTCTGTATCATTGAGATAGTGATAATAAAAGTTGACTTTCAGGTGTTAAGACTGAATGACGGCTAGTACCACTAACACAAACAGAAAAGTTTGAATTTTCCCAACTGAGTGGGGAAATTGGTACTAAATGTATTTGTTTCCAAAGAAGAAGAAAAAATTTCAGGGATATTTACAATGTTAATTAGTTACTAAATAGTCCAAAATAAAATAAAATAAAATTCTAAAACTAGAATCTACAACTTTCTAAAGAAATGCAGGGCTAAGAATGAATCTCCATGAGCTGAAACTTTTATGTTTCCTCCAAATCTTCACGGTATTAAGGAGACCACAAACAGCAACAGGTTCAAGTACAAAACATATTTTCTCTTGTTCACAAACTATTTGTATTTGCAAAATAACAGTATGAAAATTGAGCAATAATTTAAACTACAACATAACCCGATCGTGTAATAAATCCCATTTTATCTACTGTTATTAGATACCACTTGTATTAGCACAGCAGCAGAGAGGATGAACAAGTTAACTTGGGTTTATTACGCACCCACAACTTTTGAGGCACTTTGCATAAAACATTTTACTTAATTTTCTGAGAGGGAAGTATCGCTTCCACTGTATAAATAAAGAAAGTGACACCTCAAAGATTCCGTTAAGTAGCCTAGTCTGAGCAAAAGTGGCCTCCAAACCTACGTTTTTTCAACGTTAGGAGCTTAATCAGGATTTTGCGTCCCGGTTGTCATTTTCACCCCTTCCACCTGCGTCCTCTTCCACCCGGGCCCTCCCAGCGGTGGTACGTATTTCTCCAATGGATCCTCCACCGTTTTCTTCCCTTGCCTCAGTTTCTCTAGCCAGGGCCCCAGAATGGTGAAAGAGGGTAGGACAGTATGGGGCGGAGGACCGAGGAGGAAGCCTCACCGTCGGCTTCACAGCGTCGAGGGTGAGGCTCCCCCGAGGCCTCGGAGCGTCGCCCCGGCTGGCCCTGGGGCAGCGCAGCGGAACCCGGGTCCTTCCTCGCCCCTGCCGGGGACTGCCTCCCGCACCCCGGCGCTCACAACCACGAATCAAGGCTGCCTGCGCCGAGAGTCTGATGGCGAGGAATAAAATGTCCTACAGCGATCCAGTAACTTGCAATCTACAGGCCAGGCGCGACTGTGGGGCGGGGAATGAAGCGACAATCAACATTTACCTCATCCAACTCGGGCCTGGCCGCTTCCGGCCTTTCCCGGTCGCCCATCGCGCAGACGCCGCCAGAGCTCCCAGAGCTGAGGGAACTGTGCGCCGCAGGCCAACTTTAACTACGGCCCGACTCAGGTGGCCTGAGGGTCCGCTCGGTCCGCCCCGCCCCCAGCTCTAGAGACGCGTACTACCTCGGCGGACACTGCGGCGCTGCGCCAGCCCAGCGTCCTGACTGCACATTGAGAGACTCTTCCTGCGCCCGCCTCCCCGCCTCAGGGCTCCGCCTACCTCGGCCGGCCCCGCCTCCCTGTCTGCAGACTAAGGGATTCTCTTGCCTCCGCCAGCTTCGCGTCACTGTCACATCCCGCTAGTTACCCCTGAGGGACACCTCTTGTTATGGACAGCCCCGCCGACTCCAGTAGGCTCCACTTCCCTGAGTCGGCCCCGCCTCCCGCCTGCCCTCAGAGGGAACCTCAGTGGGCCGGCCAGGCCCCACCTATCCTCGGAGCCCCGCTCCCCTCCCCCCCCGCCTGCCCTTTGAAGGACTCTGGGTGCGCCGGCAGGGCCCCGCCCACCCACCTACTCAGAGCCTCGCCCCCTCCCGCACAGCCTTCTCTCCCGCTTTCTGAGGAAGCTGGCGGAGTCCGCTGGGCTTCGCATCTCGGCCGACTGCCTGCTCCGCCTCACCTGGCGCTGGCTCTCTCTTCTGCTGCAAGAGGTGCCCGGCATGCCCTGTCAACATTCCCCGGCTAGCCTCCATCGTGCCGCCTGGTGCTCAGGAACACGGTACGGTGCGCTAAGCTGGCCTGTCCCGGGAGACCGCCGCGTGAGAACGCGCTACTGAAGTGAGAATTTGAGGGGCGGGAGTAGGGGAAGCCAAAACATCAAAAACTAATGAGTTAAAAAGGCTGGTTTGTTTTGTGAGTAAGCGAAGCTGAAGTGGTTAGGGGGGAAAGTGTGTGGGTGTGAGCGGGGCTAGAGTGTGTGGGGGGGAGAGACTACTAAATTTAGGAAAACATTTTGAAACCTCAAATTATTTCAACAAACTAAGCTTTTAGTCATATTTACCGAACTCTTACAGAAGTGCCAGGCATTACACTAAGCACTTTATGTGAATTAATTCATTTAATCTTCAGGACAGTTTTGTGAATGGAGCAATTTTCCTCACAGGAGAAGAAATTTGAGTTTTTGGAAAAGTGAGGTTTTCCAGCTAAAAAGTGGACGCCGAAGTCTCCTTGCTATGTGCTCTTTGTACTACTGCGTAATATAGTGGCAGTAAGACGGTGGCTACTGAGGGTGACTGATTTGATTGAGTTATTCATAGCCTTCTCTCTGGGGAACTACTAAAGATAACTACAACAGGAAGAAAAAAATAGTTTGGTCTAGCAAAAAGAAAGTGATTTAATTTAATTTAAGCTGAAATATTGAGGGAACCTTGCCTTCATCTCAACAACAGAAACCTGTTTTGTGGCTGTCTGAAGTGTAGTAAAATAGGATAAAAGTTTTACTTTAAGCTTTGAGAATGACCAAAAAGTTTTTCTAAAACTTGCCCCCAGAGGATAGGGGGAAGAGAGTTAGCTTTTCTTAAAGCAACTACAAGGGGTCAAATGCTGAATGAAATTTTTGCATATATTAACTGAGGAAACTGAGTCTTATAGAAGTTAGATAATTTACCACAGGCCACCTGGCAAATAAGAGCAAGGATCCATTCATTTAATTGAAACAATTAAACGATATGTCTACTGTGCTTTGGGCCTCATGTTAGGTATTCAAGATACAAAAAATGAAAGACTTAAGTGAAAAAGAGTATAAATCCTGGGCGTAAGTTCAGGTTCCCTCATTTACTATCTGTGCTGTCTGGGCCAGTTATTTACCCACTCAGTAATTCCTTCCTTTTAAGCTTGCTTTGTGTATTTTATAATATAGTATTTGTAAAACACTGAGGTGAGAAATTACCTTAATGCAAGGTAGCTTCCAAATATACTACTTGTCAGGCCATCTCAGAGGTCATGGAACAAAAAGATCAAATTGATGCCTGATCACCTAGTTTATTTATCTTTTTTATTAAATCATGGTTGTGTACATAAATGCAATCATGGGGTACAATGTGCTGGTTTTATATACAATTTGAAATATTTTCAGCGAACTGGTTGACATAGCTTTCGTGGCATTTTCTTCGTAATATGTGCAGACATTTATATTCTACATTTAGTAAGTTTCACCTGTACCCTTCTAAGATGCACAGTTTAGACCCACCAATTACTCTCCCTCCTTCCTGCCCTCCCCTCCCTTGCCTCTTTCCCCTTTCCCCATGTTCTTGTGCTATAATTGGGTTATAGCT
The DNA here is from genome assembly GCA_963573935.1 of Arctocebus calabarensis. Taxonomy (NCBI): domain Eukaryota; kingdom Metazoa; phylum Chordata; class Mammalia; order Primates; family Lorisidae; genus Arctocebus; species Arctocebus calabarensis. The sequence continues at coordinate 21,423 of CAUYON010052051.1, forward strand.
TTCATCTGAAAGCTATAAATTAGTTTCATAGTAGGGCTGAGCATATTGGATACTTTTTCTTCCATTCTTGGGATACTTTGCTAAGAAGAATATTTTATAGCTCCATCCATGTAAGCATGAAAGAGGTAAAGTCTCCATCTTTCTTTAAGGCTGCATAATATTCCATGGTGTGCATATACCACAATTTATTAATCCATTCATGGGTCGATGGGCACTTGGGCTTTTTTCATGACTTAGCAATTATGAATTGGGCTGCAATAAACATTCTGATACAAAGATCTTTGTTATAATGTGATTTTTGTTCTTCTAGATATATACCTATTAGAGGAATTATAGAATTGAATGGCAATCAATAGTGATCAAAACAGCATGGTACTGGCACAAAAACAGAGAGGCAGATGTATGGAATAGAGTAGAGAACCAAGAGATGAACTCAGCTACTTACCGTTATTTGATCTTTGACAAGCCAATTAAAAACATTCAGTGGGGAAAAGATTCCCTATTTAACAAATAGTGTTGGATGAACTGGCTGTCGACCTGTAGAAGACTGACACTGGACCCACATCTTTCACCTTTAAGATAGACTCTGACTGGATTAAAGATTTAAACTTAAGACATGAAACTATAAAAATACTAGAAGAAAGTACAGGGAAAACTCTTAAAGGAATTGGTCTGAGCAAATATTTTATGAGGAGGACCCCCCGGGGCAATTGAAGCAGCATCAAAAATACACTACTGGGATCTGTTCAAACCTAAAAAGCTTCTTTCTACACAGGAACACAGTAAAGCAGTCACCCAGTTTATTAAATCACTTTATTTGTATTTCAAATAAGATACTTGATTTGATGGGAAAACTAGGATTCTTTTTTTAAAGAATAATTTGTCCTTGTTTGTTTGTTTTTTGAGACAGTCTCACTTTTTTGCCCTGGGTAGAGTACTATGGCATTATAGCTCACAGCAACTTCAAACTCTTGGGTGTAAGAGATCTTCTTGCCTTAGCCTTCTGAGTAGCTGGGACTGCAGGTGCCCACCACAACACATGGTTTTTTTGTTTGTTTGTTTGTTTGTTTGTTTAAGAGATGGAGGTCTCACTCTTGCTTAGGCTGGTCTTGAACTCCTATCTCAAGTAATCCACCCACCTCAGCCTCCCAGAGTGGTAGGATTACAGATGCAAGCCAGTGTTTCCAGCAATTTATCCCTACTCACAGACAGATACAGAAGTTATAAAATGGTCTTTGGTTTTACAATGATAAATGCAAAACATTAAAATTCTCCAACTGAGCAGGGTAAGGAAGGATTTCTAGGTTTGTACTTTGGTTATAAAATATAAAGGTAAGAGTTGAATGATTATGCCATTGATGGAGAAGGGGTTATTTTCATGGAACGCATACTTTTTCCCATCCTATCTCCATTTGATGTTGATCATACCATTATCCATTTAGTAAAAACAAAATGTATCATGCTTGTAAATATACACCAGTTACTTTATGAACAGTAAAGTAATGGAGAAGGGGAAAACAAAAGGATAGAGAAAAATAAACTGTAGTAATCAGGATGTAGTGAAACCAAGTTATTCTAATTGAGAGTGTGTTCTTGGTCTGTGGGGACAGAAGTCTAGAATAAAGTAACAAGTTCCTTTGTTAACAGACACCTACTGTCTTTGTTGGAACATATGAATTATATTTTCAGCCTCCATTTCTATCTGCAGGTGTGTCTGATGCATTGATTAGCTGCCCATGAAACTAGAATCTTATCGACTTTATTGACATCCTCGGTCACAATAGGATTTCATTACTTACTAAGTGGTATATGCCTCTTAATCTTACACTGTACCAAAGAATCATTCTTCCTCGCCACCTTCAAATTAATATGATTGTTGGTTTCAGTCTTGACTCCTTCCTTGGGCTTTTCATCAGCCATGGAGAGTGCCAGAGTCTCCTCAAATGCCACTTCACAAAAGGGGTAGAAGTCACAATGAACAAGCACACAAGCTGCCCTCTATTAAATAAATTTAAAATGTACAGCAAGTTGGTGTTGACTATTTAAGATAGGGTATGGGAAAGGGTTATACTGTGCGAGTCTTTTTTTTTTTTTTTTTTTTCTCTTGAGACAGAGTCTCACTCTGTTCCCTCGGTAGAGTACCATGACTGTGGCATCTTAGTTCACAGCAACCTCAAACACTTGGGCTCAGGTGATCTTCTTGGACTCAGCCTCCCAAGTACTTGAGACTACAGGTGCCTGCTCTAACACCTGGCTAGTTTTTCTATTTTTAGTAGAGATGGGGGTCTCACTCTTGGTCAGAGTAGTCTTGAACTAAGCTTAAGCTTTTCACCCACCTCAACCTCCCAGTGCTAGGCTTATAGGTGTGAGCCACTGCATCCTGCCTATATTGATTCTTAATGTTACTGTTCCTGTTGTCTTTGCTACAGCAGCCTTCCTCACTTAACATGGTGTAGTTATGAGGACCGTAGAAGAGGATGAGCAAGAATGCTCAGGAGACAAAAGGTGGTGCCAACACACTTTATTTTGGAGAGATGCAGAAGTGAGCATATCTGAACAGCTGTACCTTGGCATAAATTAGCCTGCTGAGCAACTATGGATTTTGTTCTTGAGAAGAGCACGTGTGGGGCCAGAATGGATGTTACCAATGGGCAGCTAATTTAGGGATAACATAGCTGTCATTCTGGAAGTGACATATTCCTTACCTTGGGAATATTTAAGATTTACTTACTTGGTCCTTTCAGGCCTTTGTCTGTAAGTGGCACTCTCATTTGCCTCTTTATTTTTATCTATGTTCAGTACACAAATGTTCCATTTATTCTCTTTTTAATATGCCTTACAGATTAATAACTTGTTTACTATTTATACTTAACACATTATGTATCTCATGTCTCATAAGCTGTTTGCTCCCGTACTTTGTTTCTCTCAATTTCTGTAGTAGAATTGTCAGTTTTAAATAGTTAGCAAATACACATTATAGTGCATAGAACAATGCAGGCAGTATGTATTAGTTTGTTTCCCCAAGATTTTATTATTATTATTTTTTTTTTTTTTTTGAGACAGAGTCTCACCATATCACCCTCGGTAGAGTGCTGTGGCGTCACAGCTTACAGCAACCTCCAAGCCCAGCAACTCTTGGTTTAAGTGATTCTCTTGCCTCAGCCTCCCAAGTATCTGGGACTACGGGTGCCCGCCACACTGCCTGCCTATTTTCTGTTGCAGTTGTTATTGTTGTTTAGCTGGCCCAGGTGGGGCTTGAACCCACCAGCCTCAGTGTATGTGGCTGGCGCCATAACCACTGTGCTACAGGCACTGAGCTGGATTTTATTATTTTTTTGAGATGAGGTCTTGATCTGTCACCCGGGCTGGAGTGGCATGTTCATAGCTTACTGCCATCTGGAACTTCTGAGCTCCAACAGTTCTTTGGCTTCAGCCTATGGGGGAGACTCTAGGTTAGGTGTACATCATCACACTTGGCCCCATGTTTTAAAGTTATGGAAGAACAAATATAAAAATATAAATATGTAACTGAGATATCTGGTAGTAAGAAGATCCTATGTCTTGGTGTAGAGTTTATGGCATATTGTATTATCTAAAAATGGCCACAGGTTATTTCTGGACCAACTTGCTGTTCCAGAACTTTGATAAAACTCCCATCAAAAGGTGGAGTCTAATACCCTTCTTTTTGAATATAGGCTGTCATTCCTTCTAATAACATAGAATAAAGTCATGTAACTCCTAATGACATTTCACTTAATATTGGACTACATATAAGATGGTCATCCCATAATATTATAATGGATCTGAAAAATTCCTTTCACCTAGTAACATCATAGTTAGAGCACAACACATTATATGTCTGTGGTACTGTTGGTATTTAAGCCCGTGCTACCAGGTATATAAAAGTATAGTAAACAATTATGTATAGTGTGATATTTGATAGTGATAATAAATGACTATATTAATAGTTTATATATATACCATACTACAGTTTTTATCATTATTTTAGAAAGTACTTCTACTTGTATAACAAAAAATTAACTGCAAAACAGCTTTAGGCAAGTCATTTACAAGGTATACCAAAAGAAGCCATTATTATCATGGGAGATGACAGCTTCATGTATGTTATTGCTCCTAAAAACCTTCCAACGAGATAAGATGTAGAGGTAGAAGATAGTGATACTGATGATCCTAACCTGTGTAGACCTAGGCTAATGTGTGTGTTTGTGTCCTTTTATTTTTCTTAAGACAGAGTCTTACTTCGTTGCCCTCAATAGAGTCAGGCTGTGGTGTCATAGCTTACAGCAACCTCAAACTCTTGGGCTCAAGCAATTGTCTTGCCCCAGCCTCCCAAGTAGCTGGGAACTACAGGCACCTGCCACAACGCCCGGCTATTTTTAGAAGGTAAAAGTAGAGGTCTTTCCCTGGCTCAGGCTGGTCTTCAACCTGTGAGCTCAGTCTACCACCTTGGCTTCCCAAGTAGGATTACAGGCATGAGCCACTGTGCCAGCCTGTGTCTTAGTTTTTAACAAAAAAGTTTTAAATTCAAGCTTATAGAATAAGGATATAAAGAAATATTTTTGTACACCTATACATAGTATTTGTGTTTTAAGATAAGTGTTATTCCAAAAAGTCAAAAAGTTTTAAAAAATCAAAAAGTTTATAAAGTAACAAGCTTAGTGAAGGTTAATTTATTGAAGAGAGAAATATTTTATAAATTTAGTATAGCCTAATATAGTGTACAATATTTATAAAGTCTGTAGCAGTGTACAGTGATGTCCTAGGCCTTCACATTCACTTACCACTCATTCATCTAGAGCAACTTCTAGTCCTGTACTCTCCATTCAAGGTAAGTGCCCTATACAGGTATGCCATTTGTTTATCTTTCATACTCTATTTTTTTCTGTGCCCTTCCTATGTTTAGGTATATTTAGATACACAAATACTTACCATTGTGTTACTTTTGCCTATAGTATTCTACATAGTAACATGCTGTACAGGTTTGTAGCCTAGAAGCAATGTATGTAGTAGACCATGCCACCTAGGTTTACATAAGTATTCTCTATAATGTGGGCACAGTGAAATCACCTCATGACACATTTCTCAGAATGTATCCCCATCATTAAGTGCTACATGACTATACATGACTTTTAACCCTATTTCATAAAAAACAATATATATAGGGCGGCTCCTGTGGCTCAGCGAGCAGGGCGCCGGCCCCATATACCGAAGGTGGCGGGTTCAAGCACGGCCTCGGCCGAACTGCAAAAAACAAAAAAATAGCCGGGCGCTGTGGCGGGCGCCTGTAGTCGCAGCTACTAGGGAGGCTGAGGCAAGAGAATCGCTTAAGCCCAAGAGCTGGAGGTTGCTGTGAGCAATGTGACGCCACGGCACTCTACCCAGGGTGATAAAGTGAGACTCTGTCTCTTAAAAAAAAAAAAAAAAACAATATATATAGTTTTCACATGGTTCTTTCTCCTTTGGGAAACTTATCCTTGGTTAGATGTAGGTACTGTTTGGTAAGGGATAGAAATGGGTGATAGTCCAGAGAAAGGAAAGGAAGCCAGTCCGGGGCCAGAGACAGCTGGCTCCTCCCAGTTGCAAGCATCTTTTTTTTTTTTTTTTTTTTTTTTTTTTTGAGACAGAGCCTCAAGCTGTCACCCTGGATAGAGTGCTGTGGCATCACAGCTCACAGCAACCTCCAATTCCTGGGCTCAAGCGAGTCTCTTGCCTCCAGCTCCCAAGTAACTGGGACTACAGGCGCCTGCCACAATGCATGGCCATTTTTTGTTTGTTTGTTTTGGTTGCAGCTGTCATTGTTGTTTGGCGGGCCCAGGCTGGATTCGAACCCACCAGCTCAGATGTACATGGCTGGCACCTTAGCCCGCTGAGCCACAGGCGCCAAGCCAGTTGCAAGCATCTTTATCAAGTTTATTACTATAGCATGAATGTAAGTGGGATTAGCCATGTGAGGGTCTATCTCCTAGAAAGGGCCACCAGCCAGGGTAAAAAGTCCATGCTTGCAACATTCTAGGAGTAATTGCCCTATAATATTCCAGAAATATGGGGCTTTAACCATTGTTCTGCAATTTGACCTGAACCTCCAGCTTTGCCATTATTTTGCGGTTTGATCTGTGGCTCAATTAATTTGACTCTTTGGCCCAATTCCTCTGAATGCATACCTCACTAAAATAGCTGTGCTTATTTATGCTAAGGGGTTATCTAAAGTTTGAGGATCCCTTTCCCACAGGCACCATGCTAGTGGAAACCAAAAACTAGCTCACACAGACCATGTGAGAAGTTCATATGGAAAGCCATTGAGGCACCAGCCAGCAGCATCAACTTCCAGATTTGTGAATGAACAAGCCTTCAGAGGATTCCAGCTCCTAGCCATCACATCTTCCAGTGGAAACCCCCAGACATCACAGGGCAGAAATAAGCCATCCTGTGTCCTGTCCAAATTCATAACTAAAAGAATACATGAGTATAGTAAATGCTTGTTTTAAGCTATCAAGCTTTAGGATAATGTGTTATGCAGCCAAAGTAACTGGATTAGCCTTCATCCTACTTCAGAGAGATTTGTATGATAATGACTTAACAAGGTAAATAGCCTATCCTATAGAAAATACATGATTTTAGGCTACTGTTACTGTGTACCATTCAATGGATAAATCCTCCTTTCTCAAACTTAATTGATGTCTCAACCTCTTTAAAAAAATATTTTCAGAGCGACTTTGGTATTGGTTTAAACTATATGCATATTGTTACTTAAGCATGTACAAACAGACCAGTTATAAACAACTTATTCTTAAAGCTTTATACAACTAAACAATAAAAATAAATATAAATTAAATACATCAAGACTGTAGACATGGTAAAATTCAAATTTGTGACCTTAATGATAATGTTGCTTTGCTAAAACTTCATTTCATTCATGTGAAATTTGTAGTGACCATTAATGAAGCATGTTCCTTTGCATTTCAGCTGTGGGGGATAGATAACTACTTTTCCCTAACAACTCTTTATCAAGTATCATTTACATATTAAATTTGCCCTTTTAACTTTCACTCTGTTGCTTGAAATCATTGTCATTATAAATGCTCATCAAGGTAATCCAAGATACTGTATATGAATTAAGAATCAAAATCCTGGTCAGAGAGGAGCCAAGATAGCAATCTGCAGCCAGCTTTCCGCAGAGGTTCCGATCCAGAAGGAGAGTTAAAGGACAGAAACTCAGCAAGAAAGCCGATGGTTTGGATCTGAGCCAAAAGAAAAGGTTGAAGAACGCACATCAACCCTGCTGGGGCGACCTGAGACCCGAGGACACAAAAAGGTACAGAGCATAAAAAAGATCTTTCTAATAATAATAGAATGAAACTAAAAATTAATAGGAGAAGGAGAACTCAAAATATGTGGAAATTAAATAACATACTTTAAACCAACCGATTGGTTAAAGAAGTCACAAGGGAAATTAGAAAACATCTTTAGACAAATTAAAATGAAAGTACAATACATCAAAACTTATGGGATCCAACAAAAGTTGTGAAAAGAAAACAATTTATAGTTGTAAACATATTTTTAAAAAATGAAGAAATGTAACAAACCACACTAAAAGAATGAAGGGAAGAACAAATGCATGACCATCTCAATTGATATGAAAAAAGCATTTGTCAACATTCAACACACTACCATGATAAAAACACTCAACAAACTAGGATTAGAAGGAAATTACTTCAACATAGAGGCTACTTTTGAAACTAGGAATAAAAAGAAGTCACTTCAACAGAAAGTTCATATATGCAAAATCCACAGCTAACATCATACTCAATGTCAAAAAAAAAAGAAAGTTTGCTGAAATAAATTAAAGAAGATATAAACACATAGAAAGACATTCTATGTTTATGTATCAGAATGCTTAATGTTGTTAAGATGTCAGTACTACCCAAATCATCTACAGATTAAACGAATCTCTATAAAAATACCTACTTTTTTTTTTTTTTTGAGACAGAGCCTCAAGCTGTCACCTTGGATAGAGTGCGGTGGCATCACAGCTCACAGCAACCTCCAATTCCTGGGCTCAAGTGAGGCTCCTGCCTCTGCCTCCCAAGTAGCTGGGACTACAAGCACCTGCCATAATGCCCAACCATTTTTTGGTTGCAGCCACCATTGTTGTTTGGCGGGCCCGGGCTGTATTCTAACCCGCCAGCTCAGGTGTACATGGCTGGTGCCTTAGCCTGTTGAGCCACAGGCGCCGAGCCCCTACTATTTTTTTTTTTTTTTTTTTTTTGCAGAAATAGAAAACTCTATCCTAAAATTCATTTGCAATCTTAAGGGACTCTAAGTAACAAAAATAATCTTGAAAAAAGATATAAAATTGGAGGTTTCATACTTCCTAATTTCAATACTTAGTACAAAACTACAATAATCAAAGTAGTATACTGGCATAAACGTATATATATGTGTGTGTGTGTATAGAATAGAGAGCCCAGAAATAAACCCTCCCATATAGGGTCAAATGATTTTCAACAAGGGTGCCATATTAATTTAGTGAGGAAAGTATAGTCTTTTCTACTGTGATGCTGGGAAAACTGAACATCCCGATGTAAAAGAGTGAAGCTTGACACTTACCTCACACCATATACTAAAATTAACTGAAAGGGGATCTAAGCCCTAATAATAAGAGACAAAACTATAAAATTCTTAGAAGAAAACATAGGGAGAAAGTTTCAAGACATTAGTTTTGGCAATGATTTCTTTGATATTATATCAAAATCACAGGCAGAAAAAGAAAAAATAGACAAATTATTATATAATAATATATATAATTATAGTAGGCCCTTCAAATCTGGAGGTTCCTCATCCATTGATTTAATCAACCATGGATCAAAAATATGAGAAAAGATAAATAATAACATTATGACAATACAAAAACAAAAACAGAGTATAATGACTATTTATGGAACATTTACATTATATTAGGCATTATAAGTAATCTAGAGATGATTTAAAATATACTAGAGGATGTGTGTAGCTTATATGAACATACTATGTCATTTTATATCTGGGACTTGAGCATCTGCAAATTTTGGTATCTGAGAGGAGTCAGGCAACCAATTCTTTGCAGATACAAAGAAAAGACTGTACATCAAAATTTAAAATGTTAGACATCAAATGATACTATTAATCAAGTAAAAAGGCAACCTATAGAATGGGAAAAGTATTTGCAAATCACATATCTGATAAGAGATTCATATCCAGAATGTAAAAAGAACATTCTGTAATGTGAAATAGTTCAACAACAAAAACTAACAAACTGATTAAAAAATGGGCAAGAGTCTTGAGTAGACATTTCTCCAAAGAAGACATACAAATGGCCATTAAGCACATGAAAAGATTCTTCACTTCACTAATCATTAGAGAAATGTAAATCAAAATCACGATGATGTACACTTCACACCCATTGGGATGGCTATTAAAAAATACAAACAAACCAGAAAGTATCAAGTGTTGGTGAAGATGTGAAATTGGCACTTTTGTGCACTATTGTTTGGGAATGTAAAATGGTTCAGCTACAATGGAAAATAAGATGACAATTCCTCAAACATCTTAAAATAGAATTACCATATGACCTATCAATTCTACTCCTGGATTTATATCCAAAAAATCTCAAGCGGGAACTCAAATAAATATTTGTACACCCAGGGTCAAAGATGGAAGCAATCTGAGTATTCTTCAATGGATAAACCAAATGTCATCTATCCATACAACAGAATATTAAAAAGGAAGGAAGTTCTGATATATGTTATGACATGGATGAACCTGGGGGACGTTGTGTTATATGAAATAAGCCAGTCACAAATGAACAAATATGGTATTAATCCACTTACCGAGTTCCCCAGAATAGTCAAATTTAGTGACAGAAAGTAGAAAGGGAGTTAATTACCAGATACCGGCTGGAGGAAGGAAATTGTTTAGTGTGTGCAGATATTCAGTTTGGGAAGATGAAAAGTTCCGGAGATGGATAATGATAACAGTAAAATAATAACTTGAATGTACTAATGCCACTGAAATATACATGTAAAAAAAAGTAAGAATGTTAAATTTTGTGGTATGTATATTTTGCCACGCAAAAAACATTGAAATTAATATAAATAAAATGTCTGATATTTTCTTCCCAAATCTCAATGGATTGTCATATGCACACCCGGGTACACGTCCTCTCCTTTAGACAACACTAAGCTAGAGGATCTCTGATACACCAAAAAGGGTTAAGGTCTCGGATTCCTCCTGCCATTGTCATTATATGATAAAGACACAGGACATCTCCTACAGAACAATTTGGATTAACTTCCAAGGGTATGCAGTGTGTAGACCACAGAGAAGATTCCACCACATTTGCCATGTCATATTTGCAGTCTCCCATTCTCCCATACACTCAACCTTCTCTCTCCCTGATACACTACCAGTGTATTACTTTATTACCTATGAGATTGGTTTCATGCAATACCTACCTGGACAGTAAAAACCAGAATTGCTATTCAAAGAACAGGTGAGAAGTGTGTCTTAAAGTGATTGCTTTGGTACAGAACCACTTAGTTTCATTTCAACATGCCCTCATTTGTTTATTTGTGCAATAATGAGGGATACCATCTCTGCACCTACAAGTACCTCATTTTTAATTGATACATAATATTTAGGGCATACATGTGAAATTTTGTTATTTGCACAGAATGTGTAATGATAAAGTCAGGATATTTAGGGTATCCATCATTTTGAGTATTTATCATTTCTATGTGTGGGAATGTTTGAAGTTCTTTCTTCTAGCTAGTATGAAATATATCGAGAGTGCCAAAAATATGTATACACATTTTAAGAAAGGGAAAAAACTGTATTAACATTGTAATACTTAAGTCATGTTTGACTTCTGCAATCACAAGGGATACAAGGTATAATATAGAAGACAACAAATGTTATTGGTATAACATTTTTATAATTTACTAGCTTTTTCCTTTCTTAAAATATGTATACTTAATTAGCACTTTCTGCATAATGTGTTCTTGTTACCTATACTCACTCTACTCTGCTATCAGACATTAGCACTCATACCTTCTATCTAACTGCAGGTTTGTACCCCTTGAATAATCTCCCTCCAACCCCCTCCCACCCACCCTTTCTAGCCTCTGATATCTATCATTCTATGCTCTATCTCCAAGAGATTAACATTTTTAGCTCCCACATATGATTGAGAACTTGAAAAATTTATCTGTTTGGCTTTTTCATTTAACATAAAGACTTTCAGTTCCATCCATTTGCTTCAAATTACATGATTTCATTCTTTTTTATGGCCATATAGTATTCCATTGTGTGTGTATACTACATTTTCTTAATTCATTCATCCATTAATGAACACTTAGCTTGATTCTGTTGGCTATTGTGAATAGTGCTGCAATACACATGAGAGTGCAGGTATTTCTTTGAAATACGGAAATTTTTTCCTTTGGACAAATACTCGGTAGAGTGATTAGTGGATGGTAGGGTAGTTCTATTTTTAGTTTGTTGAGAAATCTCCATATTATTTTCCACAGTGGCTGCGCTAATTTACATTCCCACCAAGAATGTATAAGAGTTCCCTTTTTGCTTTTGACAATATCCAGCATCTCTCCATGATCAGAGCACTTTAAAAATTGGTATAGAAGGGACATTTCTTAAACTAATAGAGACCATCTACAACAAACCCACAGCCAATATTGTATTGAATGAAGTTAAATTGAAATCATTTCCACTTAGATCAGGAACCAGGCAAGCTTGCCCACAGTCTCCACTGCTCTTCAACATTGAAATGGTAGTTTTAAATATTGCAATTAGGGAAGAAAAGGTGATTAAGGGTATCCACATAGGGTCATAAGAGATTAAACTTTCAATCTTCACAGATGACATGATTGTATATCTGGAAAACACCAAGGATTCTACTACAAAACTTTAGAAGTGATCAAGGAACACAGCAATGTCTCAGGCTACAAAATCAACACCCATAAATCTGTAGCCTTTATGTATATCAACAATAGCCAAGCTGAAAAAACAGTCAAGGACTTATTCCTTTCACAGTAGTGCCAAAGAAGATGAAATATTTGGGAATTTACCTAACAAAGGAAGTGAAAGATCTCTATGAACAGAACTATGAGACCCTAAGAAAAGAAATCGCTGAACATGTCAACAAATGGAAAAACATATCATGCTCATAGTTGGGAAGAATCAATATTGTTAAAATGTCCATACTTCCCAAAGCAATATACAATTTTTAATGCAATTCCTATTTAAGCTCCATTGTCATATTTTAAAGATCTCAAAAAAATAGTACTTCGTTTTATATGGAATCAGAAAAAACCTTGAATAGCCAAGACATTACTTAGAAATAAAAACAAAGCAGGAGGAATCACACTACCAGATTTGAGACTGTACTGTAAATTGATAGTGATCAAAACAGCATGGTACTGGCACAAAAACAGAGCATTAGATATATGGAACAGAATAGAGAACCAAGAGATGAACCCAGCTACTTACCACTATTTGATCTTTGACAAGCCAATTAAAAACATTCAGTGGGGAAAAGATTCCCTATTTAACAAATGGTGCTGGGTGAACTGGCTGGCGACCTGTACAAGACTGAAACTGGAACCATGCCTTTCACCATTAACCAAGATAGACTCTCACTGGATCAAAGATTTAAACTTAAGACATGAAACTATAAAAATATTAGAAGAAAGTACAGGGAAAACTCTCTAGGGAATTGGCCTGGGTGAATTTTTTATGAGGAAGACTCCCCAGGCAATTGAAGCAGTATCAAAAATACACTACTGGGACTTGATCAAACTAAAAAGCTTCTGCACTGCTAAGAACACAGTAAGTGTAGCAGGCAGACAGGCCTCAGAATGGGAGAAAATATTTGCAGGTTATGCCTCAGACAAAGGTTTAATAACCAGAATACACAGAGAACTCAAGCGTTTTGGCAACAAAGGGGCAAGTGATCCCATCTCATGGTGGGAAAAGGACTTGAAGAGAAACTTCTCTAAAGAAGACAGGCGCACGGCCTACAGATACATGAAAAAATGCTCACTATCCTTAATGATCAGAGAAATGCAAATCAAAACTACTTTGAGATATCATCTGACTCCAGTAAGATTAGCCCACATAACAAAATCCCAAAACCAGAGATGTTGGCGTGGATGAGGAGAAAGGGGAACACTTCTACACTGTTGGTGTGAATGCAAACTAGTACATTCCTTTTCGAAAGATATTTGGAGAATACTTAGAGATCTAAAAATAGATGTGCCATTTGATTCTATAATTCCTTTATTGGGTATATACCCTGAAGACCAAAAATCACATCATAATAAAGGTATTTGTACCAGAATGTTTATTGCAGCCCAATTGCTAAGTCGTGGAAGAAGCCCAAGTGCCCATTGACCCACGAATGGATTAATAAATTGTGGTACATGTATACCATGGAATGCTATGCAGCCTTAAAGAAAGATGGAGACTTTACCTCTTTTGTGTTTACATGGATTAAACTGGAACATATTCTTCTTAGCAAAGTATCTCAAGAATGGAAGAAAAAGTATCCAAAGTACTCAGCCCTAATAGGAAGCTAATTTATAGCTTTCATATGAAGGCTAAAACTCAATTATAGCACAAGAATACAGGGAAAAGGTAATGGGGGGGGAGGATGAGTCGAGGGAGGGCAATTAGTGGGATCACACCTATGGTGCATCCTAGTAGGGTACTGGTGAGAATTATTAAATGTAGAGTATCAATGTCTTTATATAGTAATCAAGAAAATGCCATGAAGGCGATCTCTAACAGTACAATCAAAATATTTCTGATTGTATATGAAGCACATTCTGCCCTATGATTGCACCAATGTACACAATTATGATTTAATAAAATTATTTTAAAAAAAGAGTATGTCTTCATAGTAAATACATAACTGAGCCTATATCTTATGACATTATTTTGGAGTAATGAAACAGTATCTGCCATGACTCTGAAAATTCTATAATATCAAGTGAATACATAAACAAGTTGCAGTGTTCTTATTTTGCAGTCACACTACATAGCCCTTAATAGACTTACAGAAATATTTAAAAAACAATATTCATGTATTAACATATGTGTATTCATGGGAAGGTCTATGAAGTGCCTAATTTTTTGTTAGCATGTAATATTTGTATGTGTACATGTTTGAATATTTGAATTCTTGTGGTGTTGACAAGTAATGAACACCTAATATATAACATTAATAAGCAGATGCAATGTTTCAAAAAAAATTAATGTTCAAGTAATGTACTTTGGTCAAAATTGAATCCAATCCGTGGATTGGATTTAATAGCCAAACCTTGTTTTTTACTTCACTTTGCATTATAGTGATTTGCACATTTTGTGCTTTTAGAAATTGAGACACTTGTGACTCTTTTGCCAAGAGCAAGTCTGTTGCTGCCATTTATCCAACAGCTTGAGCTCATTTCATGTCTCTATGTCAGAATATTTTAGCAATAAGTTATTTTCAATTAAGGTGTGTATAATGATTTTTCAGACTTAATGCCATTGCACATTTAATAGAACAGAGTATAATGTAAACGCAACTGTTATATGCACTAAGAAAATAAGATATTTGTGTATCTAATTTTATTGCACTGGTCTGGAACTGAGCTCCCAATATCTCTGAGGTGTGCCTGCAAATGGAAGAAGGTATAAGCAGCATCAAAACTTCTCCCTTGGTGATACCAGTTAAAAGAACTCACTGGCATATAGTTTTCTAGATAAAAAGCATCCCTGAAAGCTGAGATTCTACATTTCCAGAATTTAGAAATATTTCCTCTCACTATGCATGTTCCCCTTTATTGTTTCATCTTATACATAAGTTACCACAAAACTTTGTATTTATGTTGTTCATCTACTCAAAGAATATTAGAAGGGCTGATAACCATAATCTACAAAGAACTCAAGCAAATCAACAAGAAAACAATCGAACAACCCCAATAAAAAGAGGCGAAAAGACATGAACAGAAACTTTTCAAATGAATATAGTCTAAGGGCCAACAAACACATGAAAAAATGCTCAAGATCTCTAATCATTAGGGAAATGCAAATCACATCTGAGATATCACCAAACACCAGTTAGAATATTTCTTTTATCACAAAGTCTCAAAGCATCAGATGCCAGCATGGATGGGGAGAGAAGGGAACACTCATTTACTACTGGTGGGACTGAAATCTAGTGCCCCTCTATGGGAAGTATTATGGAGACACCTTAAAGAACTAAAAGGATACCTCACTTTTGATCCAGCAGTCCAACCACTAAATATTTACCCAAAGGAAAAAAATACTTTTCATAAAACAAGACATTTGCATGCTAATGTTCGTAGCAGCATAATTCACAATTGCAAAGATATGGGAAAAACCCAAGTGCCCATCAATTCATGAATAGATTAAAAATTTGTGGTAAATATATACCATGGTATACAATTCAGCCATAAAAATATGATGACCTAGTATATTTTATAACAACCTGGATGAAATTATAGTCTGTTCTCTTAGGTAAAGGATTGCAAGGACGGACAAACACCACATGAACTCAACACTAAATTGTAACTAGTAAACCAACACTTACATGCATTTAAAGAAGTAACACCTCAAGGAAATCAAATGGGGGAGGAGGGAAAAAGTAGGGTAGGAAAAATTTACACTTGACTCTGTGCAATGCACAAATTCTAGGTGAAGAGTGCACTTGTAACTTTGACTTAAAATGTACAAAAGCAAATTACGTAACCAAAATGAGTATACTCTTGTAATATTCTCAAATTTTTTAAGTAAAAACAAAGAAAGAGTATTAATAGGAGCCACAATTATATCATTTATAAAATTTCAAGAATAAACAAAATTATTATAATTTTTACTTTTAGAAATTCAATTCAAAATCTGCTTTACTTGAAAGACTTTTAATCATGTTAGATGCTATTTTAAGCTCTTACAGCATGCAGGTATTCAAGTTCTTTCTGGCTTTACATAATATCTAGATATTCATAAATATATAGTTACACATATTCAATAATATTGCAATGGAAATATTTCTGGATATTTGATAAAAATATTCTCTATACAAAGACATATGTACCAGAATGTTTATTCCAGCCCAATTCATAATTGGTAAGTCAAAGCGGAGCATGATGGCAGATGGGACAGATGTTTAGTTCAAATCTCCCACAACTTCAGGTAAGAGTGAGGGGGATAGATATTTCCCTGCATGGAGTGTTGGTGTAGACAGGCAGCTAGAAGTGTGCAGCAAAGTGGTGGATTGGAGGACTTGAAGTGTAACCCAGAGTTGTGGAGTTTGTTAGAGAAATTTCTGGTGACCAGAGGCAGCAGCAACCAGCCACTCCCCCATGGAGGACTGCAGTTTTTAGTTCATGGGGAAACTCGGTGTTTTGTGAAAAGTTCGATGAAGTGTGGACTTTAGAGAGGAATTTGGTGACCAGAAAGGGGTGCCGTTTGGAGTGGCAAGGGGCTAGGCAGCCTGATAGAAAATTAAGGGGAAGGGATCCCACCTAGGAAACAAATACATTTTGAAATGTCAGAAATGGCAACAGCCTCGGGCACCTTTTCCCAGAACAGCAGGTGTGAATGAATGGACCAGATCATTCCTGGCAGGGAATATTGGTGTAGACTTGCAGTTTGATATGTGCAGCAAACTGGCAGATTGCTGGACTCAAAGGTGTAATCCTGAGCCACAGAGACTGAGAGAAAAGTCTCAGTGTCACTACTGAAGCGGCGGACTCCTGAGGCAACCAGCCCCTCCCCCACAGAAGATTACAATTCCCACTTGGCAGGGAAACTAGGAGCTGAGTGGAAGAATTGGTGAAGTGTGGACTCCTGTGCCAAATTTGGAGGTCAGAGAGGGGTGCAAGCTGGAGCAGGACAGCCAAGGCTAGGTGGCCAGTCAGGAAACAGACATACTTTGAAATTTCAGAAATGGCGACTGTCACAGACACTTTCCCCTATGGGCCAGGTACGGTGATAATCCTGATAACAGTGTAAACTGAAACAGGTATAAGCCTGGGAACCATTCACAGAGCTACCTGGTGTCCAGAAAGTATACTGCAATATAAATATATTCCTACTAAAGTTGACCCCTACATCATATGTATAGTCGTAAGTTTATGTATAAATATACATAAGAATAATATTTTTATGGTTAGTACCTTTTTTTCTCTTTTTCTTCATCCTTTTCTTGTTGGAGTTATTGTTAATTTTTTTATTAATATTATTTTTTTCCTCTTCCTCTTCTTCCCTTCTTATGGTTGCTGAGAGTTCTTACATCAGATTTTTAGAGTATTTTTTAAATTATTTTATCATTATCATTTTTGTTGTTGTTTTTTGTCTGTAAGTTTATTTGTTTCTTGATTGTCCGTGTATCTGTGTGCTTGTGTGTCTAGTAGCTTTTTTGTCTGATTATTTGCTCCTTTGGTTTCAACGTGTTTTGTGTTTTGCTAAATCCTCAGGTTGGCTACTTTCCCTAACTCCAATTTTCACATTCAACATGAAGAAGGGGACATGGAGGATTATGCTGACTGGAGCCAGCTTTCAACAGAAGCTCCAGTCCAGAGGGAGAGATAATGGCCAGAAAGAACCCAACAAATCTGAAGGAGGGGAGCCAAGCCTAGAGAAGAGATAGATAATTGAACGTCTTCCCTGCCGAGGCAAGCTACAACTCCAAGGAAACAAATTTCAGGTACAGATCTCATCCCAAAGAGTATGTGTGTCCATCCCCTCTCATAAGATAGTTGCTTGCTTGCTGTAGGATCTCTACCAGTGAGATCCCCTCACCCCACCATAGAGAATTGCTGGAAGCTGGGACTCCTTCTCCAGAGAGCCCCTGCTGTGAGCCCCAAAATTCCCTTGTCTGGCAGGAAATTTGAACAAATACTTTCCTTGCCATCTCGAACTTCCAGTCTACCCCTCCCCTCAGGCCTGGTGGAAGTCCAACCCCTGCAGAGACCAGAATGGCTGCACTTTTTGGCTAGGACTGGGCATTGCATAGGAGGCAGTGCAGCTGTGCTGTATCTGTGAATCCAGTAAGAGTACAGAGAGACATAGAGGGAAAGGTGACTGACCTGGCCCTGAGAAAGTGTATCTCAGCAGTGGGCAGAGGTTTGGATCTCTGTGCTATGGGTGGAGACTCAGGAACTGCTGAGGTGCATAAACCCAAGTGGAGACACCTCCCAACATTAACACTAATAGAGTGATCCTGCTGGGGTCTAATTTTGGAGAGTCACCTCCCCAACTCTGTGGTCTGCCAGACATCACCCTATAGGAATACCAGAGCTGCAGAACAGTGGCAGCAAAGGTGGGATGGCTGAGAGAGAAATTCTTCTGCTGTCTGGATATCCTCAGGATTACACTGAACCCAGGTTGAAATTTCTCCAGCTGCCATTGAGCATCTGAGGCAGGCAGGCTTCACCTTCCCCTGCTGGATTAGTAGCAGAGGTGGTAACCATGAGGTGGCAACCAGGCTTCGGCTTCCCCTGCTGTATGGTGGCAGAGGGTGGTAACCACGAGGAAGAGGTAGTGACTTTACTTTGACTCTAGCAGGCAAATAGCCCTGGCACATTTGCTAATTGGTCAGAATTGGGCCAGAAAGACTGAGTTAGCAGAGACTGCCAGTGGGGCTACCAGGGACTGGGGTTACCAGAGTCTGGTGGTGAAGGTTGAGTAAGGTGGTGAAAGGGGCATCAATCCCCTTGCACCAAACCTTCTACTGGATGAGACTTCTGACTCCTCAGAGCACCAGAGGTGCTCAAGCCACACTTGAGCTACCAGAAGACTCCCAATATCTAGTTGCTGGAGACCTTTGAACTCTCCAGCTAAAGAGTGGGGTGCTGTTTCGGCCATTTGGTTTGGAACTCTTGAACTGGACAAATCACCCAAGGACCCTCCAAAGTGGTACCCTGGTTTTGTTGTAGTAGAAAGGTTTGATTTTCCCCTTCCAAGTATTACCTGTGGGGGACAGGATGTCCTAGTCGCTTGTATTTCTCCAACCCAGAGATTGATTCATTAGGATTGGACAGAAATCAGCTGAATACAAGACATAGCCACAAACCCCCACTACACCAAACAGGCCAGAGGGTGGTAAACACGAGGAAGAGGTGGTGACTTTACTTTGACTCTAGCAGGCACATAGCCCTGGCACATTTACTTATTGGTCAGAATTGGGCCAGAAAGAGAGTTAACAGAGACTGCCAGTGGGGCTACCAGAGACTGGGGTTACCAGAGTCCAGTGGTCACAGATAGAGTCACAGATTGTAGTACTGTACAGATTGTAGTTTTGTACCTTTACAAAATTGTAGATGAAAAGCTGCAGTCACCAGTCTCAGTTTTTTGGTGAAGGGCTGGCCAAACACAACCCCAGAATTCTTCATTCCAATTTCACCTTACGTGCTCCTCTTGCTAAACATTGAAAAATAATCATGGGGCGGAATCAACAGAAAAACTTTGGCCACACGAATTATCAGAACAGTGCAACACCATCAAGAAATGACAAACCAGCCAAACCAGAGGATCCCATTCACAAATAGATGGCTGAGATGTGAGAAATTGAATTTAGATGGCAAATAGATCAACAGAATGGAAGTAAAGTTGGAGTTAGAAATTCTAGGAATAATTCAAAATATGTCTCAAGAATTCAATGAATTCAAAGACAAAATCACCAAAGGTTTAGATACATTGAGAAAAGAAGTTGCAGCGTTCAAAGATATGAGAAATACAATAGAATCCCTCCATAAGAGAATGGAGCAAGCAGAAGATAGGATTTCCAACATCAAAGAAAAAGCTTTTTGAACTCTCCCAAATGCTCAAAGAGGAAGAGAAGTGGAGAGCAAAAACAGATCATTCTCTGAGAGAACTCTGGGATAATTCAAAGAAAACCAATATTTGTCTTATAGGGATCCTTGAAAGGTGACAAAGTAGCTTTGCAAGGCACAGAGACTCTTCTTTATGAGATGGTGAAAGAGAACTTTCCAGACATGCCAAGAGACTCTGAAATTCAGATAGCAGACAGTTTCAGAATCCCAGCATGACTCAACCCGAATAAGAAATCCCTCAGGTACATCATTGTTAACTTCACTAAAGTTAATAATAAGAAGAAAAGTCTGAAAGCAACCAGACATTAAAATCCATAACCTACAAGGGGAAGAATATTAGAATGACTGCAGAACTCTCTGCTGAAACCTTTCAAGCTAGAAGAGGGTGGTCATCGACTTTTAATCTCCTAAAACAAATTAACTTTCAACCCAGGATCCTGTATCCAGCTAAACTGAGTTTCATTTGTGATGGAGAAATTAAATACTTTAATGACATTCACATGTTGAAGACATTTGCCATAACTAAACCAGCTCTCCAGGATATTCTCAGACCTATCTTCCATAATGTCCAGTGGAATCCTCCACCTCAAAAGTAAACTCACTCTGAAACTTTCTTTTTTCTTTTTTTTTTTTTTTTTGGCAGTTTGGCCAAGGCCAGGTTTGAACCCACCACCCTTGATACATGGGGCCGGCGCCCTACCCACTGAGCCACAGGAGCTGCTCCACTCTGAAACTTTGGATCAAATTCCAGCTTCCACAGTGGTGAAAGGATTAAAAATGTTCACTGATCTTTCAAAAAACTCAATACCCCAAATTATACCAGGCCTATCAATATTCTCAATTAATGTGAATGGCTTAAATTGTCCTCTAAAGAGGCACAGGCTGACTGATTGGATACAAAAACTCAGGCCAAATATCTGCTGCATACAAGAATCTCATCTTACCTTAAAAGATAAGTATAGACTCAGGGAGAAGGGATGGTCAACTATACTCCAGGCAAATGGCAATCGGAAACAAAGCAGGTGTTACAACTTTATTTGCAGATACACTAGGCTTTAAACCAACAAAAGTAAGGAAGGATAAGGATGGTCGCTTCACATTTGTTAAGGGCAATACTCAATATGATGAGATTTCAATTAATATTTATGCACTCAACCAAAATGCACCTCAATTTATAAGAGAAACTCGAACAGACATGAGCAACTTGATTTCCTACAGCTCCATAGTAGTTGGAGATTTTAACATCCCTTTAGCAGTGATGGAAAGATCCTCAAATAAGAAGCTAAGCAAAGAAATTTTAGATTTAAACTTAACCATGCAATATTTGTATTTAACAAACATCTACACAGAACATTTCATCCTAACAAAACTGAATAGACACTCTTCTTATCAGCCCATGGAACATACTACAAAATCAATCACATTTTAGGTCACAAATCTGACCTCAGCAAATTTAAAAGAATAGAAATTATTTCTTGCATCTTCTTGGATCATCATGGAATAAGAGTAGAACTCAATAACAACAGGAATCCGCATACTGATTCAAAAATATGGAAATTAATGACCTTATGGTGAATAACAGCAGAGTTATTGATGAGATTAAGAAGGAAATTACAAAATTTTGGGAACATAACAATAATGAAGACAAAAATTATAAGAACCTCCAGGATACTGCAAAGGCAGTCCTAAGAGAGATTTTATAGCACTGCAAACCTTTCTCAAGAGAAAATAAAGAGAGGAAGTTAAAAACTTAATGGGACATATTAAGCAATTGGAAAAGGAAGAATATTCCAATCCCAAACCCAGCAGAAGAAAAGAAATAACCAAAATTAGAGCAGAATTAAATGAAATTGAAAACAAAAGCATTATACAACAGATCTATAAATCAAAAGTTGTTTTTTTTAAAAGGTCAATAAAATAGATATACCTTTGGCTAACCCAACCAGGAAAAAAAGAGTAAAATCTCTAATTTCATCAATCAGAAAAGGTAATGCTTAAATAACAACTGACTCCTGAGAAATTCAAAAAATCCTTAACGAATACTATGAGAAACTTTATTCTCAGAAATATGACAATTTAAAGGAAATTGACCAAAACTTGGAAGCACACCACCTTCCAAGACTTAGCCAGAATGATGTGGAAATGTTGAACAGGCCTATATCAAGTTCTGAAATAGCATCAACTATACAAAATCTTCCTAGAAAGAAAAGACCAGGACCAGATGACTTCATACCCAAATTCTACCAAATCAAACCTTTAAAGAGGAACTAGTACCTATATTAATCAACCTTTTCCAAAATATAGTAAAAAAAGGAGTACTACCCAACACATTCTATGAAGCAAACATCAACCAACCCCCAACCCAGGAAAAGACCCAACAAGAAAAAAAAATTATAGACCAATATCACTAATGAATATTCATGCAAAAATATTCAAAAAGATCTTAACAAACAGAATCCAGCAACACATCAAACAAATTATACACCATGACCAAGTGGGCTTTATCCCAGGGTCTCAAGGCTGGTTTAATACACGAATATCTATAAATATAATTCAACACATACACAAATTAATAAACAAAGACCATATGATTCTCTCAATTGATGTTGAAAAAACTTTTGATAATATCCAGCATCCCTTCATGATCAGAACACTTAAGAAAATTTGTATAGAAGGCACATTTCTTAAACTGATAGAGGCCATCTACAGCAAACCCACAGCCAATATCGTATTGAATGGAATTAAATTGAAATCATTTCCACTCAGATCAGGAACCAGGCAAGGCTGCCCATTGTCTCCACTGCTCTTTAACATTGTGATGGAAGTTTTAGCCATTGCAATTAGGCAAGAAAAGGTGATCAAGGGTATCCATATAGGGTCAGAAGAGATCAAACTTTCACTCTTCACAGATGATGTGATTATATATCTGAAAAATACCAGGGATTATACTACAAAACTCTTAGAAGTGATCAAACAATACAGCAGCATCTCAGGTTACAAAATCAACACTCATAAATATATAGCCTTTGTATATACCAATAATCGCCAAACTGAAAAAACAGTCAAGGACTCTATTACATTCACAGTAGTGCCAAAGAAGATGAAATATTTGGGAGTTTACCTAACAAAGGTTGTGAAAGATCTCTATAAAGAGAACCAAGAAATGCTAAGAAAAGAAATTGCTGAATATGTTAACAAATAGATAAACATACCATGCTGATGGCTGGGAAAATCAACATTGTTAAAATGTCCATACTACCCAAAGCAATATACAATTTTTTTATTATCTTTATCATTAAATCATAGCTTTGTACAATAGTGCAATCAAGGGGTACAATGTGCTGGTTAACACAAGAATATAGGGAAAGGGGCAATATACAACTTTAATGCAATCCCTATTAAAGCTCATTGTCATACTTTTAAGATCTCGAAAAAAATAATACTTCATTTAATACTGAATCAGAAAAACACCTCAAATAGTTAAGACATTACTCAGAAATACAAACAAAGCAAAAGGAATTATGCTACCAGACCTGAGACTATACTGTAAATCGATAGTGATCAAAACAGCATGGTTCTGGCACAAAAATAGAGAGGTTGATGTATGGAACAGAATAGAGAACCAAGAGATGAACCCAGCTACGTACCATTATTTGATCTTTTACAAGCCAATTAAAAATATTCAGTGGGGAAAAGACTCCCTATTTAACAAACGGTGCTGGGTGAACTGGCTGGTGACCTGTAGAAGACTAAAACTGGATCCACACCTTTCACCATTAACTAAGATAGACTTTCACTGGATTAAAGATTTAAACATAAGACATGAAGCTATAAAAATACTAGAAGAAAGTGCGGAGGGCGGTGCCTGTGGCTCAAAGGAGTAGGGCACCATCCCCATTTGCCCGAGGTAGTAGGTTCAAACCCAGCCACATCCAAAAACTGCAAAAGAAAAAAAAGAAAGAAAGAAAAAAAGAAATCACAGGGAAAACTCTTAAAGGAATCGGCATGGGCCAATCTTTTATGAGGAGGTCCCCCGGGCAATTGAAGCAGCATCAAAAATACACTACTGGGACTTGATCAAATTAAAAAGCTTCTGCACAGCCAAGAACAAAGTAAAGCAAGCAGACAGCCCTCAGAATGGGAGAAGATATTTGCAGATTATGTCTCCAACAAAGGTTTAATAACCAGAATCCACAGAGAACTCAACCCTATTAGAAAGAAAAGAACAAGTGATTGCATCTCAGGGTGGGCAAGGGACTTGAAGAGAAACTTCTCTGAAGAAGACAGGTGCATGGCCTACAGACATATGAAAAAATGCTCACCATCCTTAATCATCAGAGAAATGCAAATCAAAACTACTTTGAGATATCATCTAACTCCAGTAGGATTAGCCCATATCACAAAATCCCAAAGCCAGAGATGTTGGTGTGTATGTGGAGGAAAGGGAACACTTCTACATTGCTGGTGTGAATGCAAACTAATACGTTCCTTTTGGGAAAATGTTTGGAGAATACTTAAGAGTTCTAAATATAGACCTGCCATTCAATCCTGTAATTCCTCTGCTAGGTCTATATCCAGAAGACCAAAAATCATATTATAACAAAGATATCTGTACCAGAATGTTTATTGACACACAATTCATAATTGCTAAGTCATGGGAGTAGCTCAAGTACCCACTGACCCACAAATTGATTAATAAATTGTAGTATAAGTACACTGTGGAATATTATGCAGCCTTAAAGAAAGATGGAGACTTTACCCATTCATGTTTACATGGATGGAGCTAGAACATATTCTTCTTAGCAAAGTATCTCAAGAATGGCAGAAAAAGTATCAAATGTACTCAGCCCTACTATTAAATTAATTATAGCACAAGTATATGGGGAAAGTGGTGAGGGAGGGGTGGGGATGGGAGGAATATTGCAGGGAGGGTAATTGGTGGGACCACACCTACAGTGCATCTTAGAAGGGTACAGGTGAAACTTACTAAATGTAGAATATAGATGTCTGAACATAATAACTAAGAAAATGCCATGAAGGCTATGTAAACCAGTTTGATGAAAATATATTTCAAATTGTATAT
>CAUYON010052053.1:0-15191 GCA_963573935.1 Arctocebus calabarensis
AACCAAAAAATGGCCAGGCGTTGTGGCGGGCACCTGTAGTCCCAGCTACTTGGGAGGCAGAGGCAAGAGACTCGCTTGAGCCCAGGAATTGGAGGTTGCTGTGAGCTGTGATGCTACAGAACTCTATCCAGGGTGACACCTTAAGGCTCTGTCTAAAAAATAAACAATAAACTTAAACATATATATCCTGTCTGTTAGAGACAATAGACTTGTAATCAAATCATTTCAATATGATGTAATAGGCACCACAGTGGAAACATGTCAAGATATGGGAATAAGAGGAAGTAATAGGGCTTGGCGCCTGTGGCTCAACGGGCTAAGGCGCCAGCCACATACACCTGAGCTGGCGGGTTCGAATCCAGCCCGAGCCTGCCAAACAACAATGATGGCTGCAACCAAAAAATGGCCAGGCGTTGTGGCGGGCACCTGTAGTCCCAGCTACTTGGGAGGCAGAGGCAAGAGACTCGCTTGAGCCCAGGAATTGGAGGTTGCTGTGAGCTGTGATGGCACAACACTCTATCCAGGGTGATAGCTTGAGGCGCTGTCTCAAAAAAAAAAAAAAAAAAGAGGAAGTAATAGTTAACTGCCTTTAGACATAAGGCAAACAGACTTGGAGAACAGTTGGTGTTGGAGCTGGGTCTTAGCATGAGTTAGAATCATCAGATAAGGAATGGGCTGAGGCATCTTAGGGTAAGAGAAAAGCATTTGCAAAGGCACGGAGGGTATAAGAACATATGGGATCCTGGAAAACTGTGAGTTCTTTATACTGCTGGAGCTTATGTTTGGGAGCTGGGGAATGGGAGGAAAAGCAGTTCTGTAGACCTGGTAGGGAGTGTGAACTTGGACCTAGGGTTAGTGGGACGCCACTGAAAGTATGTAGGCAGGGGAGGACCTAAATCTGCATTAAAAGTTAATCCTGGCCAGGGCTGGGAATAGTGGTTGATGCCTGTAATCCCAATACTTTGCGAGGCTTAGATGAGAGGTTCATTTGAGGTTGGGAATTTAAGACCAGCCTGGGTGTCATAGCAAGGACTCATCTCTACAAAAATATTTTAAAATTGCCCAGGTGTGGTAATGCCCTTCTATAGTCCTAGTCACTCAGGAAGCTGAGGCAGAAGAATCGCTTGAGCCTGGGAGTTCATGGTTCACGGTTAGAGTGTTACCATGAACTCCCAGGCTATGATCATGCTACTGCACTCCTTCCTAGCAACACAGTGAGATTTCTGTCTCCTAAAAAACAAAACAAAAAACCTCCAAACTAGAACATCATCTCCTTGCTTGAGGCAGTGGCAGTCAAGCTAGAAAAGGCAGATATTTGGCACAGTGGGTATGGGGAGAAGGGGAGCAGGTAAGGCTAGATGGGAGGGAAGTTTAGGGAAGTATCTGCTGCTGTAACTGTGAGCCCTGGCTGATGATGACATGACCACTGCGCAATCTGAGTTCTGGGAACCAGGTGATGGAGTGTGTGCTGAGAATGGACTGAAGCTGGGCGAGAAGAAAAAGAAAAAAAGAGAGAAAAAAAAAAAGAAAAAGGAAGGTTTTCAGAAAGATACTTTGAAGGGGGAATTTTAAGAAATTTAGATATTCTAATGAACAGATACATGGCAGGAGCTGAATGAACAAAGGACAATTCCCAGGGTTCTTACTTGGGCGAGCAGGGAGATCTTTAACTGAGAGAATACTGGAAGGAGAGAGGAAAAGAAGTTCAGTTTTGAAAAATTGAGTTTGAAGCACCGAGAAGAATTACTTACAGGTGTTTTGCCTAAACGCAGAAGAGAGATCTGGACATGGGCTATTTGTAGCACATAAAAATCACTGGGATTAAGGATGATTTAAAATGCAGATTCCTTTTTTCCTTTTTTTATGGACACTTTTTTTTTTTTTTTTGAGTTAGAATCTCAAGCTATAGCTATGGGTAGAGTGCATTGGTGTTATAGCTCACAGCAACCTCCAACTCTTGGAATCAAGTGATCTTCTTGCCTCTATTTTTCTATTTTTAGTAGAGATAGGGATCTCGAATTGCTCAGGCTGGTCTTGAATTCCTGAGCTCAAGCTATCCACCCACCTCGTCCTCCCAGAGTGCTAGGATTACAGGCATGGACCATTGCGCCAGGGTACTTCTAATATCTTAAAAAATGCAGATTCCTGACTTGGTACCTGTTGCTTAAGTGGCTAAGGTTCCAGTCACATACAGCAGAGCTGGCTGGTTCGAATCCAGCCTGGGCCTGCCAAACAACAATGACAACTACAACCAAAAAATTGCTGTTGTGCTGGGCGCCTGTAGTCCCAGCTACTTGGGAGGCTGAGGCAAGAGAATCGCTTAAGCTCAGGAGTTGGAGGTTGCTGTGAGCTGTGATGCCATAGCACTCTACCCAGGGTGACAGCTTGAGGCTCTGTCTCAAAAAAAAAAAAAAAAGAAAAAAAATGCAGATTCCTGTCATCCCACCACAGAGTTTAATTCAGTAGGATCTAGGGTTGCGTCTAAGAATCTACTTTGTTATATAAACATCCCCTCCTCAAAAAAAAAATCCCAGATGATTCTAATGCAGATATTCTGGGGAACACTATTTTCCCAACCACTTTGTAGGTTATTGTTAAAACCTTATTTTTGGAAAAGACCAAAAAAAAAGGCAAAAACAAAAAAACAGTAGTAACAGAACCCCCTGATCATCTGTGGTGTGCAGCTCCAGAGGGTTTGTGGGGAAATAGTCCCTCTGCCCAGGGCAAGTGTAGCTTTCAGTCAAAGCTGGTGTCAGTCTCTGTCAGAGCCACCTGGCCCGTGCACTGTGGACCACTGAGCAGTCTATTACCACAGTGTTCACATGCGGACGTGAGTGTAGACGTGTTAGCAGTTCAGCATATCTGGCTTTATTGCTCAGGTTTTAAATGTTTCAAATGCAGTTGTTGCTAATCAGTGCAGTTATCAATGCAATTTTATATTCCTTCTGAGGAGGTAAGAGTGAGTTTTTATTGTACATGTTGAAAGGGGGAGGTAAGAGTATTTTGTATTTAATTTGGAACAAACCATAGTCTTAATGCAGCCATAGTTTGAATTTGTTATGTTGGACTGTTTGTTGCATGTAAATACAGTATGCTCTTTGGATGTAAATCTTAGAAATGCACAGTATGGATATAGGATATCAATAACAAAACAATCCCAGTCTAAAAAAAAAAAAAATCTTGTTCTTGGATTAGATGATGAGAACAAAAGTATTTAGTATTTAAGGATAGAGAACTAAGAAAACAGCAGCATTTACTATTTAAGAATAGAGAACTCAGAAGCAGCTATGACGAAAGTCAGAGGATGATCAAGTGAGAAAATTTCAAGAAGGATGGCGTGGTCAGTGGTATCAAACACTGAAGAGAGGTGAGATGAGGAAAGGTCTGCAGAATTCTTTGGACTTTGCATTTGAACATCCATCAAAGTGAAAGGGTTGCAACAGAGACAGGCGTGCAGCTTTTGTTTTAGGACCTATTTTGGGGCTAAATCAGTAGGATCACAGAAATACAGTGAAGAACTAGACTAGCCGGGCACGGTGGCTCATGCCTGTAATCCCAGCACTGTGGGAGGCTGAGGAGGGAGAATTGCTTGAGTTCAGGAGTTCAAGACTTACCTGAGCGAGAGTGAGACCCCGACTCCTAAAAAAAATTAAAAACTCAGCCGGGCGCTCCGGCAAGCACCTGTAATCCCAGCGGCTTCTGGAGGCTGCGGCAACAGGATGCCCACAGCCTGAATCTGAGGTTGCAGTGAGCTATGATGCCAGTGCACGCTGCTCAGGGCATAGAGAGGGACTCTGTCTCAACAACAACCAAAAAAGCAAAGAAATAAAAATAAAAAATAAGCAAGGAAAAAAAAAGAACTAGACTAGGAGTTCAAATATGTTGACCTAGTTTCCAGTTCCAGCTTTGCTACTGACAAGCTGAATAACTTTTAGTAGATAAGTTAACCTTGATGAGCTGTTTCTGCGAAGTAGTGACAATAATATACCTATACCTCACTGAATTATAAAATGCATGTGAGACAATATAAAAGTACTTTTTAAGTGTAAGACAGATTATACTTCTTATTAAAGTTTTATTAATTATGTTCTCATGGTTATTAGTAAAGCAAGTAGTATTTGATTAAGGCCATGAATTTATTTTTGTCCTTTGGAAATTAGCTACCCATGCATCCAGGACCTACAAAATCAATATCTTGGTAGATTTTAATAATCAAGAATAATTAGCTCTTGCATAGACTATCTTACATTGGTCTGTTTGACAGCTTTCATTGTGATATTTTATTAATCTTTGCTTTCTAATGTGTGTGTGTCTATTTTTGCCATTAAAAGCCAGAAAACACTTTCTACATCTTCAATTCAAAATGAAATCCCAAAGAAAAAGTCCAAGTTTGAGTCCATCACAACTAATGGAGACAGGTGAGCCAATTAGAGTATGTGTGGGCATACATTTGAAATGGTTCCTGAAACAGGAAGACATTGTAGGTTACACTTTGGAGCTAGTCTATGGCTATTAGTAAACCTTTTAGGGGTGCTATAGTAGTCATGTGATAGCTTATAAATAAACAATACTGATATTTATTTATAAATCTAATGTCATTAAAAGATTAAAAACTCATAACTGGATTTGATAGCAGTTGAATTCTTTAGCCGAGTAGATAATTCCCCCACACTAATTCAAAGGAGTAAAGAGCTGGATACTTTCCTGTGTGGTCTGTGCCCATAGCTTCCTCTAGGCAGGGCAGGAGTTGGTCTCAAGAGGCAGAGGATAGACAAGTTAAGACAGTGTTACTTAAGTTAAGACAGTTTGTGAGGGATGATCTATGCTTCTTTAGCATTCAGAAAGCCAGCCCACTGTAGATGCTAGATCAGGGAAGAATAAGATGCATTTAAATTTTTGTTTCATTTTTAAGACTGTCTAAATGTGTATTTTTATCCTTCTCAGCAATGCTTCGCCTTATGAGCTGCTTTGTCCTAATATCCAGAGCACCTCATCCGTGTTGTTGCAGTGGGCTGCTTCGCAAGAGAGTCTGGGGGCCAACCATTTTCCTGTTCCTCTAGGCCCAGGCATCCTGAAGTGAGATTATCTGGCATACCCTTCCCTAGAATTCTTGGAATCATTTCCATGCTGAAAACTTCTCCCATTCCCAGATCTCCTTCCCAGCCATTGGTGGATATGGGAGCAGACCAGCATATTGGCTTACTGGGACTGAATGTTTATTTAGGGGAATACAAAAACATCTGTGAAGTTTACTCTTTCCTACTGCCTTTTTCATTAACTTGATTTCCGACTCTACAGAGTGTTTACAGGTAGTTTTATTAATTTTAAACTTTAATTCAATGAGCTTTAATTTAGTTATTTAGATTAGAAGGGGGAAGGAGTCATAAACTCCAACTTTTTTTTTTTTTTTTTGAGACAGAGTCTCATTTTATCACTCTTGGTAAAGTGCTGTGACATCACACAGCAACCTCAAATTCCTGGGCTCAAGCAATCCTCTTGCCTCAGCCTCCTGAGTAGCTGGAGGTATCTGCCACAACCCCTGGCTAATTGTTCCTATTTTTAGTAGAGATAGGGTCTCATTCCTGCTCAGGCTGGTCTCGAACTCATGAGCTTAAGCAATCTTCCTGCCTCGGTCTCCCTGAGTGCTAGGATTACAGGCATGAGCTACCATGCCTGGCCCTGGTCAGCTTTACTATTCTCTGAGCAGCCAATCTAGCCATTGTAAAGAAACTAGGTGTGGTACAAGTTGTCTACCACCTCAAGGAATGAACTTTTTCAATTGTTTTGTTAAGACCTAAACCAGCGCCCATTGCTTTTGGGGTCATCATTTCTGTTTTGTGCTCCTTTATGATCTAGGCAGTGTTGCATCTAGAATGAGCTCATTCATATCCTCTAGTTTAACCAATCAATCCTTAAAGTTTGCCTTCTTTTAGCTTATTTTGTTCTTGAGACACTGCCACTATTCTTGCTGTCTATTGCTATGGATACACCAAGCTAAAAACTCGATCTGGTCACCAGCAATAACTGCTTTCCTCAAGTAGGATTATCCATCTTGACTAAGGTACATGGTCTTTCATGATGTCCTCTGGGAAAGACTTTAAAAGATCGTTTTTTCCTTAAAATGACATGCTAATTTTTAAGCACAATTTACTGTTAATAATTGCAAATGTGGAAAATTTTGTCTGCTTCCACAAAAATCTTTTTCATAAATATACAGATTCCATTTGAATGTTCTGTAATAGCAGTCTTCACATTTTATTCTACTTATTTGCATTTTTTAGATTTTCTTTTCTTTTTTTCTTTTTCTTTCTTTCTTTCTTTTTTTTTTTTTTTTTTGAGACAGAGCCTCTAGTGATCACCCTGGATAGAGTGCTGTGGCATCACAGCTCACAGCAACCTCCAATTCCTGGGCTCAAGCGAGTCTCTTGCCTCTGCCTCCCAAGTAGCTGGGACTACAGGCGCCCACCACAACGCCTGACCATTTTTTGGTTGCAGACATCATTGTTGTTTGGCGGGCCCGAGCGGGATTCGAACCCGCCAGCTCAGGTGTACATGGCTGGCGCCTTAGCCTACTGAGCCACAGGCACCGAGCCCATTAATCTCTTATAGAAAGCCCTCCAGCACACATCTGGACCCTATTGATTAAATGGATTTTGAGAGGAGAAGAACTATTTGCATTTTAAATATGATGTAGAGATAGGCTGTTACGAGTTGCATGCATTTCTCGAGGTTCACTGGGAAAAGGGACAAAGCTTTGGTGTTTCCAGTGTCTAGCAAGGTGCCTGGCGTGAATTTAGTTCTGCAGAGGTAGCACCTAAACTCACTAGCAATATGGTTTTTCTTGAGCTCAGTTGCTTGTGAAACATTTCCCTCTACTGGCTGGCTGCTGTAATTACTGCAAAGAACTCAAGAAACCAAATTGTTATCTGCTCTCAAGATTTGCTATCACCTCCCCTCTAACAACCCATTTTCTCATACATTAACAATCCTTTTATTAAAGCACAACTTATTGATTCCTTATTTCCCCAAAGCAGGAGGTATGATGCATATGTCAGTAGAACTGAAGCAGAGAGAATATGTTTTGATTTCATTTAAAACAAACCTAGAATTTGTCCTAAGAAACAACCAATTATCTCATTCCATTCAAGTTCATAGTTTCCAGGTGAAAGAAATAGACAGGAAGACTGCCATCTCCTTTGGGGTCTTGCCTTCTTAATTTTGGACAATTTGGTTTAGAAGACAGAAGGCTTATTGTGTTCAAAGAGAACACAAAAATCACAAAATAATTAGTTTGAAAATTATGTGTAATAATAGAAAATCTGCAGACTGGCCAGCGATCTCAGTTGGTCTTTTGCTAATAGGTGCTTCACTCCTATGAAGTGGATACAGAAGCTTCCAATTTGGGATCCAGAATTTTGGCATTTTTCTCCTAATAATTTAAGTGGAAACATTGGTGCCTGTGGCCTTTGGCACCCACAGAACTATATTTTGAAGTATTAGATCAGGATGGCTAATAGTTTACCCACAAATAACAGAAATAGCATGCAGTGACCAAAATGCACACCCCACCTCTAACTGCTAAGAATTGGAAATGAACACATTCTCATCTATGTTCCTTAGGACCACACTATTTTAGGTGTACTTATCCTAATGCTGAACTTCTCTGCCAATGAAAGAAATTTAATACATGTTCAGTCAAACTCAGTTAATTACAAACATGACTTTATGGTACATAAGGAAGCCCTCCTTTTATTTATTTATTTATTTTTTTGAGGCAGAGCTTCAAGCTGTCACCCTTGGTAGAGTGCAGTGGCGTCATAGCTCATAGAAACCTCCAACTCCTGGGCTTAAGCGAGTCTCTTGCCTCAGCCTCCCAAGTAGCTGGGACTACGGGCATCTACCACAACACCTGGCTAGTATTACTTTTTTTTTTTGTTGTTGTTGTTGTTGTAGATGTCATTGTTTGGCAGGCCTGGGCTGGATTGGAATCCACCAGCTTTGGTGTATGTGGCTGGTGCCTTAGCAGGTTGAGCTACACGTGCCAAGCCTCATTTTATTTTTTTAATTAAAAAAAATTTTTTTGGAGGCACTGTGTCACTCTGTCACCCTTAGGGTTGAGTGCTGTGCCATCATCATAGCTCACAAAAATCTCAAACTCTTGGGCTCAAGCCATCCTTGTACCTCAAGCTTCCCAAGTGCAAGTGGCTGGGACTACAGGTGCCCACCACAATGCCTGGCTCATTTTTCTATTTTTTTTTTTCTTTTCTTCTTCTTCTTCTTTTTTTTTTTTTTTTGAGACAGAACCTCAAGCTCTCACCCTGGATAGAGTGCAGTGGCATCACAGCTCACAGCAACCTCTAATTCCTGGGCTCAAGCGAGGGTCCTGCCTCCGCCTCCCAAGTAGCTGGGACTACAGGTGCCTGCCACAATGGCTGACCATTTTTTGGTCACAGCCGTCATTGTTGTTTGGCAGGCCCGGGCTGGATTCCAACCCACCAGCTCAGGTGTACATGGCTGGTGCCTTAGCCTGTTGAGCCACAGGCACCGAGCCTTTTTTGTTTGTTTGTTTGTTTGTTTTTGGCTGGGGCTGGGTTTGAACCCACCACCTTCAGCATTTGGGGCTGGTGCCTTACTCTTTTGAGCCACAGGTGCCTCCCTGTTTTTTTTTTTTTTCTTTTTTTTTAGTAGAGATGGGGTCTTGCTCTTGCTCAGGCTGGTCTGGAACTCCTGAGCTCAAGTAATCCAACCATCTCAGATTCCTAGAGTGCTAGGATTATAGGCATGAGCCACCTCACCCAAGCTTAATTTATTTTTTTAAGGCAAAGTCTGCTGTTGCCCAGGCCAGAGTGACATGGCCTTATCTTAGCTCACAGCAACCTCAAACTCCTAGGCTCAAGTGATCCTCCTGCCTCAGCCTCCTGAGTACCTGGGACTATAGGCATCTATCAAAATGCCTGGCTAATTTTTCTATTTTTAGTAGGGACAGGGTCTCAATTTACTTAAGTTGATCTTGAAATCCTGAGCTCAAGCGATCCTCCTGCCTCAGCCTCCCTGAGTGCTAAGATTATAGGCATGAGCCACAGCACCCAGCCAGAAACCTTCATTTTAAAATATGTAGTCAATGCTAGTGCTTAAGTCCTTATGATGAATGATTTATTTTTCTTCTGGGTAGATTGTTTATCACGGCTCAATTTACAATCTCCAACACGTAGAACAGCCTAAATGCCCATCAACCCAGGAATGGATTAACAAATCCTGCTATATGTTCAGCCATAAAAAGATGGTAACATAACATCTTTTGTGTTAACCTGGGTGGAGTTGAACTACATTCTTCTCAGGTGTCACAAGAATGGAAAGGCAAATATTTAGTGTACTCAATACTAATGTGAAGCCAGTAGATGATCAAATTCACCCCCACGTAGGACAAAAATTCATTTTAATCTAAGCTGGGGGGAGGGGGAACGAGGGAAGGAGGAAGGGGAGTGGTTTGGAGTGCTCCCACTGAATGGGCACAGTGGAGGAGTGTATGACACACCTTTTGGGTGCAGAACATAACTACCGAAGGGACTCTACCTAAGTCAAATATTGTGACTTGGTTGTTTGTATCCTCACCTTAACCAGAAATTAAATTAAAATAAAATAAAATCATGAAGTCAATACTTTGGATTTCCTTTTTTACTCTCCAGTCTCAATATTATTGTGTATTCTCTCCAGGGTTGGAGGCTACTTTTTATTCACAAAGAGATTTATTGCTATAGTAAATAAGGGTGGATTGTTGGTCTGTGTCTTTGTTCTAAGGTACCTGAATTTAGGTGTGAAGGTTAAATTTGGCAACTTGCTCTCAACCACACGGCTGGATCGGAATCAATCCCTATTTCATACTTACCCTGACTCATGCATGCTGATTAAGAACATGGCCATGACCATGCTCACTGATCTCTTTCTGCCTCTTCTTTGCTTGGACTTTGGATACATTGTTTCTGGACGTTTTATTTTCTTTATTTTCTAAGTAGAGATACTTTTATATCCCCACTTTACAATGTTCTGAGGATTAAATATGTTAACTGTTTGGCACTTAGTAAACAAACTATTACTATTTGCGCTATAGACATCATCATTCTTAAAAACACATTATTTTGCAGACAGTTCAGTTGTGTAGACAGGGAATAATCTTGTATTGAGTCATCAAGTGTAACTCCCTGAGTGTGTGCTGGTACTATCAAATTAATTTAGGATTATTGGCTCGATGCCTGTGGCTCAATGGGCTAAGGCGCCAGCCACGTACACCAGGGCTGGCACATTCGAATCCAGCCTGGGCCGCCAAGCAACAATGAGGGCTGCAACTAAGAAATGGCCGGGCGTTGTGGCGGGCTTCTGTGGTCTCAGCTGCTGGGAGGCAGAGGCAGGAGACTCGCTTGAGCCCAGGAATTGGAGGTTGCTGTGAGCTGTGATGCCACGTGACAGCTTAAGATTCCATCTCAAAAAAATAAAAACATAATAATTTAGGATTATTAGAGATGTGTATTTTATATATATATGTATATATTTTGAGACAGATTCTCACCATGTCGTTCTTAGTAGAGTGCAATGGTGTCATAGCTCACAGCAACCTCAAACTCCTGAGCTCAAGCCATTCTGCCTCAGCCTTCCAAGTAGCTGGGACTACAGGTGCTCACTACCATGCCCAGCTACTTTTTTATTGTTTTAGTAGAGATGGGATCTGAGTCTGGCTCAGGCTAGTCTCAAACTTCTGAGCTCAAGGGATCCTCCCACCTCAGCCTCCCACCTCAGCCAAAAAATATTTGCTAGTGAGCAAATCTTTCCAGAACAAAGAAAGTGTGTTTTCTTCTTCTGAAGTGCTACAATGTCTACTACTGGGTTGAGTAGCAGGTACTTAATAAACACTTCTTACTTACTATCACCAAAAGCTCCCAAACCAAACCAACCCCCCCCAACAAAAACCCTAAGTGATTTATAAGGCACTATAAAAATGAGATTTATATCAACTAAACTCAACTTTTTTAGAGTTGAATGAACAGTGTGTGTAGGACAAATGCCAGCCAGTGTCTTGTTGACAGTAGCAAACAGATCAGCCCGGGACAGGGCAGACCTTCTAACTGCAGCAGGTTGTGACAGGCCACAAGTGGTGACAGCCTGCACACAGTGGATAATAGACATAAACCAAACTGTCTCAACAATAACAAAACAATAAAATAACATTATAACAGTTTACTTCTCATGACAGACCTGAATGGATAATTTATTGTCTTTGTTGATTTGTAAATTTCTTTCTTTTTTTTTTTTTGGCCAGGGCCGGGTTTGAACCTGTCATCTGAGTTACATGGAGCTGGTACCTTCCTCCTTGAGCCACAGGTGCTGTCCTTCATGAACTTGTAAATGAAGAAAGTGAGCCCTGGAGCATTTATGTAATTTGCTCAGTTTGCACTGCAAATAAGTCGTGGGGACAGGACTCCAACTCACCCCTGTCTGGGGCTTACACATGCATTCTAACTATGATTTTTCTGTTGACCTTCCCTTTCGAACGCTTAGCTCTTTCTTCAGGTAGAAAATGTGAAGGGCCTTTTGGTCACATTAACTAGAGCAGCTGAAACATCTGAATGAATTATTATTATTTTTGAGACAAGTCTTACTGTGTCACCCTTGGTAGAGTGATCTGGCATCTCTGGCAGCCACAATGCCTGGCTCTTTTTAGAGACAGGGTCTTGCTCTGGTTCAGGCTGGTCTCCAATTCTTGGGTTCAGGTCATTCACTTGCCGCCGCCTCCCAGAGTGCTAGGATTACAGGTGTGAGTCACTGCGCCTGGCCTCCTAAATGAATTCTTTTTTTTTTTTTTTTTTTTTGAGACAGATCCTCAAGCTGTTGTCCTTGGCAGAGTGCTGTAAAATCACAGCTCACAGCAACCTCAAACTCTTGGGCTTAAGCGATTCTCTTGCTTCAGCCTCCCAAGTAGCTGGGACTACAGGCGCCTGCCATAGTGCCTGGCTATTTTTTGGTTGTAGTTGTCATTGTTGTTTAGCAGGCCCGGGCTGGATTTGAACCTGCCAGCTCTGCTCTATGTGGCTGGAGCCTTAGCCACTTGAGCTACAAGCGCTGAGCCATCCTAAACGAATTCTTAACAAACATGACCTCAGTCCACCATTCACTTTGCCTGAAGCCTTCACAGCATTCTTCCTGCTGAGATGTCTATTGGTGTGCCGATTGATGTCCCACGTTGTAACATGTGAGACAAACACTGGCGAGGTATATTGGGGGAAGCTCATTGAAGCTGAAGACAACATGAACTGCCAGATATCTGTTCAACATCACAGTCATGTACGGAGATGGTCGCGTGGCACGGCTGGAGCAAGTGTACCTTGTGGCAGCAAGATCCGCTTCTGATTTTGTCTGACATGCTGAAAATTGTGCTCATGTTAAAGAGCATAAAAAATAGAAGTCAAGGCTCAGGGGCCGGTTGGGGAAAGCTGCTATTCTGAAGGCCTACGTGGCTGCGAGGGGAAGAGGACATGCAATGGGATGTGGAAACATATTCTAGAAGCAAAGATAATTTTCTCTATTGGACAGAATATTGCCCTTTTATGTTTAGGTTATCTGGGTTCATGACGAAGATGTTTGTGCATATGTCCTAGGTTGTAACATCTTTTTCTTTAAATCAGGGGAAATGTTAAACTAAACTAAATAAATCTGGTTTTTTTTTTTTTTAAAATGAGAATAAAGACTATGTGTTAAAAAATAAACAAACGTTGTCTCGGCGCCTGTGGCTCAACAGGCTAAGGTGCCAGCCACGTACACCTGAGGTGGCAGGTTCGAATCCAGCCTGGGCCCGCCAAACAATAATGATGGCTACAACCAAAAAATGGCCGGGCATTATGGCGGGCGCCTGTGGTCCCAGCTACTTGGGAGGCAGAGGCAGGAGACTCGCTTGAGCCCAGGAATTGGAGGTTACTGTGAGCTGTGATGCCACAGCACTCTATCCAGGGTGACAGCTTGAGGCTTTGTCTCAAAAAATAAAAAATAAATAAAAAATAAACAAACATGAAGTCATAAAACTACTAAAGAATTCTAAGATAATTTAAATTTTATCCTAATCTGGATTGGAGTCCACCAGCCTTGGGCCTAATTTCTCTCTCTAAGGCTTTGTGTATCACGATGACATTACCAAGTCCATCCATTGGTCAGCTCCCACAGCCACTCTGGAAGGGAGTGTCTGGCACAGAGATGATGGAAGACTACTGTTTGTCAAGAGGCTGTCACATACCTTTGATAAAGGATCGCCACCTATCCAGAGTGTCCTTATAATTCCCCAATGGGTCGTTTACATTTTATCACTTCCTACTGGTTGTTAGACCAAACAGCCTTCAAAGACAGGCCTGTGTGCACTGGACAATAATACACTTCAGGCAGGAAATAGCTTCTCCGGCTTCATCGCTCTGTGCCTGCTCTCTGAAGATACACAGAGGTTCTTACACTAAAATCTTCTAAACCAATGCTACAGTTTCATAGGGTGAAATTTGAAAACAAAAGGACAATGAAATGGATGGAAAATGAATCTTTGTGATTCAAGAAAATACAGAGAAGAAGTGGTCTGGATAGTACAAAAAAATGGAAATACAAAAAACGATTTATTTTGTAATTACATAATTACTTCTGCCTAGCAGGCATACCTTTTCAACTCATAAATCAAATATATCAAACCTGAACACAGCAGAAAGGTGATCACATACGCATTGAGTACCATTACCAAGAGCCTCTCTATATTGATTTGTGTTATTCTGAATTAACTTATGCCATGTGTCAGCAAGTTTTCAAGAAGGAGGTTTGTGAATAGTTGGTGTATTATCTTTGGGCTCACACCAGCCTGTGATGGTGGCTCTGCTCATTCACCAACCCCTGTGATTTTGTAGACAAGATCCCAGTGTGTATTCTTTGGGATTTTAGAGAGTATAGTAAAAATATTTGCTTCATAGGTTTAATTGTAGTTTAAATGTTGACATAGATAAAGCCATACAAACTATTATTAGGTAGGAAGTGGTGGGAAGAACTACAGAATGTATGAGAAAGATCATTGTGCTAATGACTTTGAAACTCATATTTTGAGCTTACCCATAGAAACAAGGGTTTATTCATTCATGTTTCATGATATTTCATTCATGTTTATTAATTTAGTTAGGGAAAAGCACTCATGTCCTAGGCAGTATTCTAAATGCCAGGATGTGTAGTGATTCAAACAGACCAAATTTCTGCATGGAGCTTACATTGTACGAGACATACAAAATGTTCTTTCTTATTTTCTTTAAAACATTGGTTTTGCTGGTTTGCTTTCTTATTTTTGGCCTTTCAAGGGTAGGCTTCACATAAACAATTTCATAGGGACAGCACCTCAAATCCAGAGATCATAGTACCTGGGCAGGGTGGTTCTACTTCAGAGTATGATAGGGAGGACTAGAAAAGTTATAGGGGTGAGCCCAGTGAGGTTGTTAAAAAAATTGTAGGCTTGGCGCCTGTGGCTCAATGGGCTAAGGTGCCACCTAAGCTGGAGGGTTCGAATCCAGCCCGGGCCTGCCAAACAACAATGATGGCTGCAACCCACCCCCCTAAAAATGGCCCCATATCCCAAAGGCGGCAGGTTCAAACCCAGCCTTGGCCAAACGGCAAAACAGAAAAATGGCCGGGCGTTGTGGCGGGCACCTGTAGTCCCAGCTACTCGGGAGGCTGAGGCAAGAGATTCACCTAAGCCCAGGAGTTGGAGGTTGCTGTGAGCTGTGTGATGCCACGGCACTCTACCGAGGTGACAAAGTGATACTCTGTCTGTACAAAAAATAAACAAACTAACAAACAAAAAAAACTGTAAGCTGACTGGCTCCTGTGGCTCAGTGGAGGGCGTTGTGGTGGGCGCCTATAGTCCCAGCTACTCAAGAGGCTGAGGGAAGAGAATTGCCTAAGCCCAAGAGTTGGAGGTTGCTGTGAGCTGTGTGATGCCACAGCACTCTACCAAGGGCGACAGAGTGAGACTCTGTCTCCATTAAAAAAAGAAAAAAAAAAAAATCGGCTTGGCGCCTGTGGCTCAATGGGCTAAGGTGCCAGCCACGTACACCTGAGCTGGCGGGTTCGAATCCAGCCTGGATCTGCCAAACAACAATGACGACTGCAACCAAAAAAAAAAAAAAAAAAAA
>CAUYON010052058.1:0-10127 GCA_963573935.1 Arctocebus calabarensis
ATCAAGAAAATGCCATGAAGGCTAACTGTAACAGTACGATCAAAACATTTCTGAATGTATATGAATCGTGCCCTATGATTGCACCAATGTACAGAATTATGATTCAATAAAATTATAAAAAAAATAAATAAATAAATAAAACCTCAACAAATTAGGAAAAAAAAAAAAAAAGAATAACAGTTGTATATTGTTTGCATTTTTACTGTGTGTAAAGCACTGGACTAGGTGCTTTTCATACTTTGCTCATTTATGCAATACAACATTTTTGTAAGCTAGGCAATGTTCTATACATTACATTTGAGAACACTAAAGTTTAGAGAAGTTTAAGTAGCCTGCTCAGGAGACCATGCATTGTAAGTAGCAGAGTCCAGAGTTTAAATTCAAAACTTCAGATGCCTGCTTTTTAAAAATTTCTTCATAGAAGTTATTTTGTCTCTTCATTTGCTGATCTTTCCATTTCCCATAGTTTCTCCATTTCAGTTACGCCCCCTCGTACACACCTTAAATGGGGGGAACAGTGATTCCAGTGATCTTTCTTTTAATTTGACATTTCACACAATCCTCAACAGAATCATTAGCATATCCAGAAAATATAAATATATGTAGTATGTAGTCCTTTTGTATGCCAGACAAATTTTGCTTATAGCAAATACTATTAAAACAGTCATTTCAGAAAAATGTATTAAATAAAGTTGGGGGATTATTTCGTAGGCTTCATATGTTACACAAAGTTCTAATAAAATAGAAGTAGTGAGACTATCTCTTGGAATTTGTTGCGATATGATTTAATGTGTTGGCATAACTTAAATTTCAATAAAATAAAACTGCATTAATTTTACCTCAGTATTAAAAATGAGATTTGAGTACATTTCCATTTTCTAGGTATTCATTGCTTGTATTCCTTAAATGAGTCATGAAAACACCCTAATAGTCATTAACATTTCCACATGTACAAAATGACCAACTGGAAGCTAAGGTCCAAAGCCTGTAAGAAGGTTTGTGGTTTGAGGAAGCTTATAGTTAAATAGGAAGGAAAAAAAAAAAAATGAAGGGAGCTTCTATCCAGTGCTATTACAGAATTAAGGAATTCCATTGGCCGCCTCTTCGGGGATTCATTATTTCCTACTTTGACTTATAATCATGTCTGCGTTATTGTTTATCCCCCCCCCCCACTGTACTGTAACTTCCTGGTTGAAGAGAGCGTGACTTCTCCTTATTTGTAATTCCCTCTAGCACCTAAGGCAATACAGCGCCCAGCGAGTGGTCCACAAATAGCTTCTGAATGAATAATATATAAAACGCTAACAATACAAGACTCTGTATCTGATCTGCCAAATGCGTGGAACTGGCAGCAAGTGCCGTAGAAGTTTATTGGGATTGGGTAGCTCAGGAGAGTTTACACAAAAAGGGCGTATTTCTATGAAAATGTGGAAAAAAGAACTGTGAAGAAATGGGGGAGAGTGTTCCCCAGGTGGAAGAGCATGCGAGGTATTTATAAGGTAGAAACACAGAAAAATTACGTTGTATGCTTCAGTGGGCTCTGCACTTTTTCTGTAATAGTATAATAGTATGATATTTGTAAAAAAAAAATGCATAGATAGATAAACAGAAAAAGGTTGAAATTTAGTTATTGGCCTTGAATAGCTAAATAAGAAGGCCATAATATCATTTTATACATTATTATTAATACACACGAAACCAAGCCTTACCTTGTGACAGAGGACAGCTCATTGGTTATTTTGAAAAGATCTATGTTCACTCACAGATACATTTGATATGTTATAAAATATATATATATATATAACTTTTTCCTCTTCCTTTTCTTTCCCTTCTTCCTCTTAGAGAGTAAAATGCTATGGTTTTGGAGCGTGGACTCAGAACTAGACCACCTAGCATCAAATTGTCATTCAGCTGTTTACTGTGAAAACTTACTTCAGTTAAGGCAGTAGATAGAATACACGGGCTCTGTTTGTGTCCCAGAGACACAAAATAATAGTGTCTTATTACAGTTTGGAAATTTCTTTTCATAAAAGACCTGTTGGCATGGTGGTTGTTTAGTTAGAATGCTGTATGACAAATTGCCTCAAAACTTTGGGGCTTAAACAAAAGACATTGATTCTGAAGATAATAACCTTAAGTAGGTCTCAGTTAGGGAGGCTCATCTCTGGTCCTCATCACATGAGCTGGACAGACTCAAATGCGTCTCAAGATCTAGGACGCACTAACTCTTGCTTCTGCTGCCTGTGCACTGGCAATGGCTGTACTTGCTTAGCTGTCTTCTGCATTCTCTCTCTCTTTCTCTTCCCCTTCCCTCCCAAGGGATCTTGACCTTGGCCCTGGATGCCAAGACAATGAAAACAGAAGGCGCAAGGTCTAGGCCTGAAAGTCTTCAGTGTCATTTATGCCAAATCCTATCAACTAAAACAAGACATAGGGTCTACCCAGATTTAAAGGGGAGGGACTTGCAGAATGGGAAGAATTATCAGGCCCGTTTTGGACATCACCTATCAAAGTAGGTATGTTCTAAGAGGTCTTCGGTTGGCCTGGATTGCTTTCTCGTGTTGTGCTGCCAACTGTAGGGTGTTGCTCTTGTATGTGTGGTCCAAGGTGATTCACCACCATATTCCAGCCAAAAAGAAAGGAGACAAATGAAAGGGTTTGCT
This sequence comes from Arctocebus calabarensis, assembly GCA_963573935.1. Classification (NCBI taxonomy): domain Eukaryota; kingdom Metazoa; phylum Chordata; class Mammalia; order Primates; family Lorisidae; genus Arctocebus; species Arctocebus calabarensis. Next base: position 2,664 of record CAUYON010052058.1, read on the forward strand.
GTCTTCTTCCTTTAGATAGCACAACCCCAATTCAGATCTTAGTTCCAAGGCCTACCCAGTAGAAGCCCCCCCCCCCAAAATTGTTTTAATTTTGGATGGCCATAAAACCTCCTGAAAATTGGGAGTTATATTCCCATGAGGGAAAAAATGGAGAATGGATTTTGGAGAGCAACTTGTAATTTCTGTGACAATTATTTAACTTATTTTATGCTCATTTTCCTTATGTATGAAACAGGGATGATGTTTATATCTACTACACAGGGCTCTTATGAGGATTAAATGAATAGTATGTGGAAGAACTCAGCACAGTGTCTGGGAATAAATTCTTTTGGTGAAAAGTCACAGAATTCCTGCCACCTTCCAGGCGCTGTTCGGATTCTGAATACAAAAGACCTTCATAAAGAAGGCCAGGCACAGTGGATCACACCGGTAATCCTAGCATGCTGGTAAGTTGAGGCAAGTGGATCATCTGAGTTCGGGAGTGTGAGACCAGCCTGAGCAAATCAAAACTCTGTCTCTATTCAAAAGAGAAAAACTAGCCCGGCATTGTGGCAGGTATCTGTAGTTGCAACTAGCTGGGAACTGAGGCAGGAGGCTCACTTAAGCCTAGGAGATTGAGGTTGCTATGAGCTGTGAAGCCTAGGGTATTCTACCTAGGGTGACTGAGTGAGACTCTGGCTCAAAAGAAGAAAGGAAGGAGGGAGGGAAGGAAGGGAAAGGAAAAGAAGGAAAGAAAGAAGTACTAGATATGTTTTTACATCTGGAGAACCAAAACTCTCCTAAGCAAGACACACTTAAACAAATAGCAGCATGAGGTGAGCAGTGGAGTAGAAGATGGACTAGATAGGTGCAGGAAATCAGAGATTTTGTAAAGGGGTGAAATTAGGCTCAAGGTCAGCCATGAAAGTGGAGCCAGAGATAACTTATTGCAGAGACAAAAAAAAAAAACAACTGCATATTTAGAAAACAATTTTAAGAGGCTGATTCCCACTTGAATCGTGGAAGCTGGATAAATTGTGAAAGATGAGCTTGAAGAGGAAAATATGAGGTCAAATTGTGAAAGGCCTTTTGTCTTACGGTAGTGAGTTTTAATATAATGTAGAATCTCAGTTTCCACTGAATATTGGGATAATGACCATGGAGGATCATTGTGAGGATTAAGTGATAATGCACAGAACAGGTGTCAGGCACTTATTAAGCCCTCAGGAATCATAACTGTTGGTAATGTGAAGGTAATACCAGTTATTATATTTTAGTTCTTCCTCCTCCAGTAATGAGGAAGAGAGACTCAAACTTGAAATATTTCTGTGGTGAATTTGGTTTATGTTTGAAAGAGTAATGGATGGTGATATTACTACATATACTAGCCATTGATATGGAACTCAAGGTAGCTTGCATACTCATACAGTATGGTAAATACTGAGTTTGCAATACAATACCTTCAAAATATTTATTGAACATTAGGTTTTAATATGAAGGAGTCGCTTGGAAATATTTTGTCTGGATTAACTGAGAGTTGGAAATAAAGATTTAACATACATTAGCAACTCCCGCTTAGAAGTAAGTAAAATCATTCCGAAGAGTAAATAGAAAAGAGATATTAGAAAATATGTTTTTAAAGGCTCCTTCTGCCTATTATGAATCAAGGGTATGGGACCATGCTGATAGTGAGAAGAACTAGTCAGCATTACGACTATTGGAAATACGCAGACATAGTTCCTGCCAACTATACCAGGAACCTATCTCCACAATACATTTAGATTCAGAATGTGTCTTTTCTCTCTGGACAGTGAGTGAGAACTGGATCTCCAGGATTCTTGGCAAAAATGAGAGATCAGAGGGTCTTGCCTATTGCAATGGTCTCCTAGACACTTTCTTAACATCTTTTCTTGCACTCTTTTGAAATATTCTCCTCACTACAACCTTACCGATTACTTCCAGAAATAAAAAATTATGTTCTGGCTTAAATTTGTTTAATGGCATTCCACGGGTGTGGAAGAAAGCCTCCGTCTTCCTCACTGTCATTTACTCACTTTCTTCTACCCACAGGGACTTCTCTGAACCAAGATTGTGCCAGCTTCCTTTGCCCAGTTTCTTGTCTTGCCTGGCACCCTCTCCTCTCCTCCCTGTGCATTCTTACAATTCATCTTTCTCAGTTCAGTGGACAGTTCTCTTCCTGAAAGCATGCCTTCCCTGACCTCCCAGACTGGCTCAAGACCTCTTGACAGATCTTTCCATAAAAACTTTGTATCATTCTTCTTAACTGTGAATAAAGTTTTGACTGTGCAAATCATTATTTGGTGACTCCTTGTGTCACTGTAACTAAAATTTGGGTTTTTATATGGCAGAGAAGTCTGTCTTATCTTCTAATGGGGCTTAAATTACTTCTGTCTTCTCCTCCAACATGGAACAAAATTGAGAAGTAGACCAGGAGTCAGATGGAGTATCAACGTAATACTGCTAGATATTGATTATGAATTCAGCCTGATCTGTAGACTCAAGTAGGCTCCCTACTTATTCTCTCAGAATTGAACTTATTTGTCCAAATATTAGAAGAAAAAGACAGGACCACGGTCTCTGCTGTCTGTGCCTCATTTACAGCAGGTGCTTAGAAGGCATTGCTTGTTGCCTTTTGATATTTTTTTAAATTAAAGTCTTCTTTCTTTAAATAACTATTTCTAATATCTCATATCAGGTGCAGAATAATTATATCTTAGGATTTCTCTTTTGTACTTCCTTCACTAAACATAATACACCATTTACTATACAGTCCTTTAAGGTTTCTTAAAGGATTTACTGCAAACAGCAAAGGGGGAAAATACAGGAGGTAAAATAACTCTTCTATGTCCTCATTTTCTGCTTTTTAAAGCTTTGTGAGCTTTTTTAAATTACTTTGCCTTGAAGAGCAAAAGCACAAGAATATTCTAATAGTTGGATTTGTTTATCAGGGACAGACCATTCTAGAACTGAGAGGAAACACGGATTCCGGCTCCCCGAGATCGTATGTGTGCTATAAACTACTTCAGAGATGACGCTTCCCCTGGGGCCCATCAGTGTTGTGAAAGAACCCAGGGAACATGACCATGGGAGGACAAGGGCAGAGGCCACCTGTTCACATTCTTCTTTCTTCTGTGTCATTATTGCTGGCTTCACCTTCGGGGATCCCACGTTGAACTAGATTGATGGTTAACACGTAGGGAAAACATTGGGAAAGAAGGCTAATCCCAGGCAGCAGCCAGGAGGTAGAGGCCGGAGGGGAGGTAATTCCTACAAGTATTTGGGCATCGGGGTCTTAGGTTGTCTCTGAGTGGGCTTCTGTATTTCTTCAATCGTAGTGATTCAGTGACATTTACAGTTCTTAAACTTTTTCACACAAAAAGAATATGTTCTTTTGAAAAATTTTAGAATTGCAGAAAAGTATAATAATGAAAATAATTACTGCACATAATATCTTTCATCTATTCTTCCAAGTGCCCTTTTTGATTTGGCATTTAAACATGATTTAAGTTGATTGTGGACAACTTAACCTCATCAGGATAATTATTTAGAAAAGCAGTTTCCCCAAACTTCTGCAACACATTACTGAATTAACTCCAAAAATTAAATTCTGGAAAAACATAGATAAGAAAACATAAATGCAAGCATGTTAAAGCCTCAGTTGCCCTCTAGTACTGGAGGTTCTTCCCGATTACTGTTCACTCATTCACTTAATTTATAAATTACTTTTTGAAAATCAAGGTTCTCTTTAAATTTTAGGGAATAGGGTTATTTCATGCAAAAGGCATGTAAATCTTCAAACTTTTCATTACAGTACTGAACATTTGGTTAAAATGTATTCTTTTCTCTTGAGGAAATTATATTCAGTTTCCAGTCTGACATGTAACACAGTCTAATGCTGATGCCACCTTACTGTAAATAGGAACTGTAATGCATGAGTCAATTCTAAGTTGTTAAGAATTTCCCCCTTCTCCCAAGAGAGTACACATGCCTGCTTTTGGGGAATGGCTGGAAATCAGATTTAACATTTTATTTATTTTTTTCAATAGGGCTAAGGAGATTTGGGCAAATAAAAATGTATGTTTCACTGCATGTTGAATAGCCAGAATTTTGGCTAAGATAAAACTATGTAATAAAAGTTAGCAAATTGAGTAGACACACAAAACATTTTTAATGGGAAGAACAGAAAAAGAGTGTAAGTATTGTAGAATCCATGAAAATAATCACAGTAACAAAAAGTTCTCATAAATCATTATAATATATATATGTATATTTTAAAATGAAATCCTGACACAGTTTTTTAAGTGAGAGACAAGGTAAACCAACAAATAATTTCTTATACTGCTATTGAAGGAATAGGTGCATACATGGTGTGGGGTAAGGACACTGTCAGGATAACAAAAGATTTTGAAATTCACTAAGACCTGTTACAGTAGGGATAGCTTCTTCTCAGCATTCTATTTATTTCAACTGTATTTTAAATTTCATCTTAAGGTTTCCATCATGGAGTTCCCAATATTATAATACATAAAATAATATTGTACAATTTGAAACTCCTATTTTAACATATAGTTGACAGAGAAAGATGCAAAATTAATGCTATTGGTATGCAGTGTGAATTATAGGAAAGCTTGATAAAAGGTTTAAATATGGCTAACTGGGTAGTCAAATCTCGTTAGTCATATTTATTAGACTTTAACTTCCTTGGAAATTTTCCCTGAAATATTAAGTCAGGTGTCCTCAGACTTTCACTGAATTTGGCAGGTGAGGCTTCATCTCACAATGCTGAATTGTAAAATGAACTTCACCTTGGGCTAGTTCTGACCACGTATTTCAATCTTGTATTTCTGATGAAATGGTTTAAAATGGCTGTTTGTACCACCTGAAAATTCACCAAGTTAACAAGGAACTTGGCTCTCTTGTTCTTCTTAACCTTTGAGAATTCTGCATTTTAAAATCATCTACCTTCTTAGGAAGTAGGGTTATTGATCTGTGATGCATCTGGAGGGTTAAAATTGAGTGACACTGTTGTCTCCTTGCCACTACTTTGGAGTATTCTCATTACATCTTGCTTGATTTTTTAAAAGTTTTGGAATTATTTCTAGGAGTCCCAATAGTCACGTTCTAGAATTTATAATATTGTGCACTTTGCTAATATGTAAAAAAAAAATCACACTGTTAGAAAGAAAGGAGATTGTCATGATATTTATTGAATTTTATCCATGAGCAATCACTTGATGTGTTTTTTTCTATTCTAGTTTCTTTTCTTTTCTTTCTTTCTTTCTTTTTTTTTTTTTTTTTTTGTAGTGACAGAGTCTCACTTTATCGCCCTCAGTAGAGTGCCCTGGCATCACACAGCTCACGGCAACCTCCAACTCCTGGGCTTAGGCAATTCTTTTCCCTCAGCCTCCCGAGTAGCTGGGACTACAGGCGCCTTCCAAAACGCCTGGCTATTTTTTGTTGTTGTAGCAGTTTGAACCCGCCACTTTCAGTATATGGGGTCAGTGCCCTACCCACTGAGTCACAAGTGCCACCCTCTTTTCTAATTTCTTAACGAGATAATATTTAGATTTATAGAACTTATAGAGGAAAAGTGCTAAAAATGCATATACTGGAAATGTTATAAAGTGCTAGATGGGTCACAGAAAAATGGATGGAAATTGTCAGTGATTATGTTAAGTTTACTTGCTTTTAATCATTTAGGCTAAATTCTATCACATAACCTTTTAGAATACATCTGTAAAATGATAGTATAAAATTAAATTATATAAAATGATCGTATAGGTTGAAAAGGACCACAAAATAAGAATAATTATTTTATGCTGCAAACTTGGTTTATGCCTAAATATACTATATTCTCTTTAGCTATGACCAACTTTTCCTGAGTGAAATAGTAGACATTTTCCTCCAAATCATATAGTGAATAGTATCACTTACATAAAGGTATTATTTTAGTGAATACTGATGGAATAAGGATAACATTCCTATACAAATAATTTTATAGCAGACCGAGACAGTACGCTCCTTTTTCACAGTTTTCTAATGACACCTAAGAAACAACCTATGACTTTCTGGAGGAATAGAATGAATTGCTTCTCTTAACAGGGTGCCAAACCAGAATTGGAACACGGGCATATAAAGGTTACTAGGGCCGAAAGAGCTGTTATTATAGATTATTGACAGAATATTGATCCTGTCCTTCTAAATAAATTATGCGGCCTTTAATGTGACTGACTTTGGTAAAAATAAAAGTGCTAAGTATGTTTTTTTCTTCTATAAAAACAGTGACTATATGTAAAGGTAGGATTTTTAACATTTTCTAAAGAAAGGGCATGTGAAAAAATTACTGATCAACCATCCCAAATTGTGTCCAAACATCACATGTCAGGATAAAGATGATCTTGTAATAGCTTGAAGAAATTTCTTTTTTTTTTTTTTTTTGGTCACAGAGTCTCATTGTTGTCCGCAGTAGAGTGCCATGGCATCATAGCTCACAGCAACCACAAACTATTGGACTTAAGCAATCCTCTTGTCTCAGCCTCCCAAGTAGCTGGGACTATAGGCGTGCACCACTATGCCTAGCTAGTTTTTCTATTTTTAGTAGAGATGGTATCTTTCTTTGGCTCAACCAGTTTCAAACTCAGGAGCTCAAGTAAGCCGCCCTCCCCAGCCTTCCAGAATCGTAGGATGACTGGCAGGAGCCACCACGCCTAGCCAGCTTGAAGAAATTTCAAAGTGGACCATAGAATATTTAATGAGATTTAGAAGATATCCATTTATGGCAAGAAAAATATGGAAAATGTCCAAAGAGGAATTCATGACAAAGTTTTTTTTTTTTTTTTGTGACACAAATACTACAAAGCAATCTAATTGCGAGGTACACGTGAAAAATTTCATTGCAGCCCAATTCATATTTGCTAAATCATGGAAGAAAAACAAGTGCCCATCGACCCACGAATGGATTAATAAATTGTGGTACATGTATACCATGGAATATTATGCAGCCTTAAAGAAAGATGGAGACTTTACCTCTTTCATGTTTACATGGATGGAGGTGGAACATATTCTTCTTAGCAAAGTATCTCAAGAATGGAATAAAAAGTATCCAATGTACTCAGCCCTACTATGAAGCTAATTTATAGCTGTCATAGGAACGATATAACCCAACTATAACACAAGAATACGGGGAAAGGGGCAAGGGTAGGGGGGAGGGGGGGTTGAGGTGAAGGGAGGGTAATTGGTGGGGCCACACCTACGGTGCATTCTTAGAAGGGTACAGGCGAAGCTTACTAAATGCAGAATACAAATGTCTTCATATAATAACAGAGAAATTGCCAGGAAGGCTATGTTAATCAGTTTGATGAAAATAGTTAAGATCGTATATGAAACCAGCACATTGTACCCCTTGATTGCACTATTGTACACAGGTATGATTTAATAATAAAGACAATAAAAAAAGTAGAAGAA
>CAUYON010052059.1:0-13050 GCA_963573935.1 Arctocebus calabarensis
AGACAGGCAAATGGCTATCAAACTTATGAAAAAATGCTAATCATCCCTAATTATTAGAGAAATGCAAATCAAAACCACCCTGAGATACCGTCTAACCCCAGTGAGAATGGCCCACATCACAAAATCTCAAAACTGCAGATGTTGGCATGGATGTGGCCATAGATTATTTTTATTGCTTGATCTTTTCCATATCATTGTGTCCTGGCACATACCAGGAGATTAAAAAACATCTGTATAATTAATTAATAAAATAGTGGATATATTCTAAATATTGGATGAATGAAAGAAATTATAAAAGTAATTAAACATTTTACTCTGTTTTTTTTTGTTATTAAATCAAGCTGTGTACATTAGTGAAATCAAGGGGTACAATGTGCTGGTTTCATATACAATCTGAAATATTTTCACAAACTATTTAACATAGCCTTCATGGCATTTTTTTAGTTATTTTATGAAGACATTTGTATTCTACACTTAGTAAGTTTTACCTGTACCCCTCTAAGATGCAAATGGTGCTGGGTGAACTAGCTAGATTAAAGATTTACTGTGTATTTTTTGACTCATAGGGCTCACGACAGCATACAATACTTTGAATCTTTCTCTCCCTCTATTCTTTCCTTCTTTTCTTCCTTCCTTTCCAAAAAGTTTTAACCAAAAACATTAACAAGTCTGAGTTATCATACATATGTTGATCAACACATTTCAAATGTTTTCTTTTTTTTCATTCATTTATTTTTCCTTAGCTATTCAATAAGAAGGTTTTAGGTGCACAAGGCCAGTCTCCTACCAGTACTTAAAAGATGCATAACGTTCCACATATGATGCTACATAAACGAAAGAGAACTCCTACCATAGAATCATAAAGTAATGTTGTGTAATCACCATGCAACGAAATTATATTGTCAGATTCCATCAAAAGATAGAAGAAAGTATATAAAGACAAAATTTCCCCTAAAAAGGTTTGGTAGATGCATTTTCTCTTCTGACCAGTTGTTGGTGATGCACCATCAAGAAGCTGTTGTATTATTTCCTGTAGAATTCACTCCATGAACTTAACACTATGTGTTCTGTGCAGATTCCCTTACCTAACTAACAAAGAAATTTCCTTTCACTCTTACTCCATAGATACCACACTTCCTTCTCATGGCTTTTCTAAGAGCTTCTTTGAAGTCTCTGTTCCTCAAGCTGTAGATAACTGGATTGAGCAGTGGAGTGACCACAGTATAGAAGACAGAAATGACCTTGTTGACATCAGGAGACAAGTGGCCATTTGGGTGGACATACATGGAGATCATGGTCCCATAATAAATGGTGACAATGGCCAGATGGGAGCCACACGTGGAAAAAGTCTTCATCTGGCCAGAGGCTGAAGGTATTCTTAATATAGATGATACAATGAAAACATAGGACACCAGTGTCAGAAAAAAGCAAATGCACAGCACAGCAATTGACAGGATGAAGATGACCATCTGGGTGATATAAATGCTAGAACATGAGAGCTGCATAAGTGGAGGGAGGTCACAGAAGAAATGGTTAATTTGGTTGGGCCCACAGAAGTCCAACTTAGAAATCATCAAGGAAGGCAGCAATCCTGTTCCAACCCCCATCAACCAGGAAATTGCCACCAGCATGGTGCAGATCTCAGGACTCATGAGGAAGGAGTAGTGGAGTGGGCTGCAGATGGCTAAATATCGGTCATAGGCCATCATGGCCAGGAGAAAGCACTCAGTAGCCCCAAAGAACACAAAGAAGTAGAGTTGTGCCATACAGGCAGAGAAGGAGATGACTTGTCCCCAGGACAGCAAGTTAGCCAGGAGAAGAGGCACAATGGTGGATGTGTACCAGATCTCCAGAAAGGAGAGATGTTTGAGGAACGTGTACATAGGAGAGTGCAGTCGCTGGTCCTGGCTCACCACTGAGATAATGACAACATTCCCTGTGATGGTGAGAAAGTATATTAACAGGAAAATGGCAAAGAGCAGAGTCTGCCACTCAAGAAGGTTCTGGAATCCTAGCAGCTGAAACTCAGTCACAATGGATGTATTTTGGGACTCCATTTTCTGTGAGAAGTGGTGCAGAAATCCTTTTGGAAAAGCACAGTATTGAAGGCAAATGTATAATTCCATCTATCTTTTTTTCTTTGTTTTTATTTTTAATGAGCATATAAAATTGTCCATGTGTATGAGGCACATTGTAATACTTCAATACATGTGTCCAATGTGTAATGATCAAATCAGTGTAGTTAGTATATCTATTCCAGCTAATGTTAATAATTTCTTTGATAATATGTAAAATCTGTTCTTCTATCTATTTGAAAATATACAATAAACTATCATTTGTTATAGTTAATCTCTAGTGCTACAGAACATTAGAACTTATTTCTCCTCTCTCGCTGTTTGTACTTTGTGCTATTCTCTGCACTTTGTGGGAGAATAAATTTTAGCTTTTTATGAATATTATTAATTAATGATTGTGGAGAACTGTGTAATCACTGCAGTTCTTATTATGCTTAACCTTGTACTCATTTGCTTGCTGCAAGACTATGACTGAGATAAAGTAAAATATCATGAGCCATAAATAAAATTCTGGGAAACACTTAAGAAAGACATCTCAAGATATTAGGGAACAAGATGTACAAGACAGTAGCAAAAGTTACTGACTTGAGACACTAGTTAGGCATGTATAACTGCAACCAAGTTATTGTCACATGCACAGTGAGGAGTAGGGCATATGCATCAGCAGTAACAGTTGCAACCATATACAAAATAAAAGGAGTCACTTAGCTGGGCAGAAATAGCTGAGGGAGATGCTAGTCAGAACAATAAAGAGCCTGTGTGGAAATGCTTCATGTTCCCCACACCAAGATACAGTAGCCCAGAAAAACAGTCACATCTGTACATCTTGCTACACATTGAAACTTTGTTTTTACAACTTTGTCCTTATACTTCCTTGTTTGAATATCAATAAATACCTGTTGTAACCTGGAGTCAGGGCCACACTGCTACACTTTGATAGTGTTTGGCACCCCAGGACCCTTAGTTGTACAGTTGTATTACACCGAGCTTCTGAGTCTTCTCTCTGTGGCATTCACAGAAACCTAGAGGCTCCACCTCACTAGGGATCTCCTCAGAAGTTTTGAATCCTTTAACCAACATTTGGCTATCTTTCTTTTATAAAAACACATTCTAAAACCATAAGCTGAATATGAATATTAGATCTTAGAAAGAGATTTAGAAAGTTCCATCCATTTGGTTTCTCTGAAATCTTGATGTCTTAGTTCCAAAAACATAGGCAAAAAAGGACTGAGTAATAGAATCAAAACGTTCTCACTGGGCTGAATGCGGTGGTTCACATCTGTAATCCCAGCACTCTGAGAGGCTGAAGCTGGTGGATCACCTGAGCTCATGAGTTCGAGATCAGCCTAAGCCAGAGTGAGATCTCTCTAAAAATAGCTGGGCACCTATAGTACCAGCTACTTGGAAGGCTGAGGCAAGAGAATCACTGAAGCCCAAGAGTTTGAGGTTGCTGTGAAATATGAAGCCACAGCACTCTACTACTACTACTAGGGCAACAAAGTGAGACTCTGTCTCAAAAAAATAAAAAAATAAAAAAATAAAAAGTTCTAACCATACAAAATAGGAAAAGAAGAAAATAATAATTATTAATATTTGGGGTGATGGAAATATTATATTGATTATGATGATTATCTCACAATGCATATATGTATCCTAATATCAAGCTATATATTTTAAACATATATTCTACCATTTTTATTCATCAATTACACCTCAGCAAAGTTGGTATAAAAAACCCACAGAAAAGGTACATGAACAAGACCATAACAGTTCATAACAGCAACAGATTGGAAAAATCTAAGTGTCCATCAATAATGATTAAATGCATTATTATATACCCATAAAGTGGAACACTACATAGATGCAGAGACAACACCAATGATATGAAATTATTGAGATTGAAAAAAAGCAAGATGTTGAAGTATATACAGCATGCTACATATATGTGAAAAAAGGAATATGTAAACATTCTTGTATATGCCTAGAAAATTTCTAGAATGATGAGCAAAATGGCAATATAAGTTGCTTCCACAGAGAAGTTTGTAGGTGGGAAGGGAGACTTTCCAAATGTATCTTTCCTGCCCCTTCAGTTTTGAACGGTGTGAATGTATTATTTGGTTAAATAAATTTGTCTTTAAAAACCAGAAAAAAAACCCACAGAAATAACAATAACAACAAATTTTTTTCTAAAAAATCATGCAAACAACGTAGCAAATCTTTCTTTTTTCATGTATGGTCTTTGTCAAAAAAGAAAACAGACATAACATGACATCCTGGGAAAGTTTATTCATTCTACATTCTAACAGTATTTATTGATATTCATTCTACATTCATACAATATTTACTGATATTCATTCTATACTCACACATATTTACTGATGCCTTGGGGGGATAGAGAGAGAGAGAAAGAGAAGCCCTGTGCTGAGTGAACCTATACATCACTCCACCATTGTCCTTTCTTGCTCCATTAAATGCAATACTCATGCTTGGCCACTGAAATCTCTCCCTCATGTTTACTCTTCTTTACCTTCTTTTAATTCATTACCTAACACATTCAGTTCTGGATAAAGTCAACATCTACCTGCCATACAAGAGCTTCCAGGCAACTGAGGGAGTAAGACACACACATGATGTTGCCACTTTAAAATTCACAACATTTTAACAATGTTGATCTTCCCAATCATGAGCATGGTATGTTCTTCCATTTGTTAACATCTTCTATTTATTTTCTCAGAGTTTCATTACTAGAAAGTTCTCTTTACAGAGATATTTCATGTCCTTTGTTAGATAAATCCTCAAGTATTTCATCTTCTTTGGCACTACTATAAAAGGAATAGATTCTTTGATTATATTCTTGACTTGAATATTGTTGGTACATATAAAGGTTATTAATTTATAAGCTTTGATCTTTTATCGCAAGACACTGCTATATTCTTTCATTACTTCTAAGAGATTTGTAGTTGAGTTCCTGGGGGTTTTCCAGGTTTAAAATCATGTCTTCTGCAAGAAGTGAGAGTTTGACCTCCTCTGTTCCCATTTGAAAGCACTGGATATCCTTCTCTTGCCTGACTTAAATGGATAGGACTTCCAGGATTATGATGAATAGCAGTGGACATAATGGGCATCCTTGACTAGTACCACATTTGAGTGGAAATGTCTTCAATTTTACTTCCTTCAATATGATACTGGCTGTGAATTTGCTGTTGATGGTCTCTACCATTTTAAGAAATGTCCTATCTAAGTCTATTTTCTTAAGTGTTCTAATCATGAAAGGATGATGAATATTGTGAAAAGCCTTTTCTGCATCAGTTGAGAAAATTGTATAGTCTTTGTTTTTTTTATTTTGTTTCTGTGGTGTATTATATTTATAGATTAACATATATTGAATCAACCTTGTAACCAGGGATAAAATCAACTTGATCGTGGTGTATAATTTTTTTGATGTGTTGTTGAATTCTGTTTACTAGGATCTTATTGAATATTTTTGCATCCATGTTCATTAATGATATTGGTCTGTAGTTTTCTTTTTTTGTGGGTTCCTTATCTCATTTGGAGATCAGGATGATACTTGCTTTGTAGAATGTGTTGGATAGGATTCCTTCCTTTTCTATGTTTTGGAGCAGGTTATGTAATATTAGTACTAGTTCCTCTTTGAAGGTTTGATAGCATTCTGATGTGAAACCATCTGGTCCCAGGCTTTTCATTTTTGGTATATTCTGTATAATTAATGCTATTTTAATGCTTGATATAGGTCTATTCAAAATTTCTAATTCTTACTGGTTGAATCTAGGAAAGTGCTGTGCTTCCAGATAGTGTTCCATTTCTTTCACATTTTCATATTTGTGAGAATAGAGTTTTTTTATAGCAATCATTGAGTATATTTTTGTATTTCTGTAGTATCTGTTCTTATTTCCCCTTTGTCATTTCTGATTGAAGTTATCAGAGGTTTTACTTTTCTGTTTCTGGTTAGTCTAGCCACATGTTTTAATGAAATCCCCATCAAAAGAACGAATGTCATGCTTTAAAGAACTTGAAAAAATAGTACTTTGTTTTATATGGAATCAGGAAAAAAAAAAACCTAAATGGCCACTAAATTACTTAGAAATAAAAACAAATCTGGAAGCATCACGCTACCAGACTTCAGATTGTATGTGAAACCAGCACAATTGTCCCCCTTGATTGCACTAATGTACTCAGCTATGATTCAACAATTAAAAAAAAAAAAAAACCAGCATGGCACTTGCTCAAAAAAGAGATGAAGATATAAGGATAGAGATTCTAGAAATGAACCCAGCCCCATATTGTCATTTGATCTTTGATAAGCCTAACAAAAACATGCACTGGGGGCTTGGTGCCTGTGGCTCAACAATCTGAGGCACCAGCCACATACACCTGAGCTGGCAGGTTCGAATCCAGCTCAGGCCCACCAAATAACAATGACGGCTGCAACCAAGGAATGGCTGGGCATTGTGGCAGGTGCCTGTGGTTCCAGCTACCTGGGAGGCAGAGGCAAGAGACTCACTTGAGCCCAGGAATTGGAGGTTGCTGTGAGCTGCGATGCCACAGCACTCTATCCAGAGTGACAGCTTGAGGCTCCGTCTCAAAAAATATATATATATATGCACTGGGGAAAAGAATCATTACTTAAAAAATGGTGCTGGGAGAACTGGTCATCAACCTGTAGAAGACTGAAACTGGACCCACACCTCTCACCACTAACAAAAATTGATTCTTGTTGTATGAAAGATTTAAATTTGAGACATGAAACTATAAAAATACTAGAAAAGAGTGCAGGGAAAATACTTAAAGATATTGGCTTAGGAGAATATTTAATGAGGAAGACTCCCCTGGCAATTGCAACAACACCAACAATAAATTACTGGGATTTGATCAAGCTAAAAGGCTTCTGCCATAGCTAAGGGCACTATAACTAAAGCAAACAGAAAGCGTTTGAAATGGGTGAAGATTTTTGAACATTTTGATTCTGATAATGGTCTGATAACTAGAATCTACAGATTACTCAATAAGAAAAAAATGAACAACCCCATTCCTTTGTGGGCAAGAGATTTGAACAGAAACTTATCTGAAGATGACAGATTAATGGCCAAAAACATATGAAAAAATTCTCAACATCTTTAATCATTGGAAAAACGCAAATCAAAATCACTTTGAGATATTACCTAACTTCAGTAAGATTAGCCCACATCACAAAGTCCCAAAACTGCAGATGCTAACATGAATGTGGACAGAAGGGAACACTTCTATGCTGCTGGTGAGATCGCAAACTAACACAACCTTTGTGGAAAGAAGTATGGAGAATTCTCAAGGAACTAAAAGTTGACCTTCCATTTGATCTCACAATCTCTTACCTACCTAGAGGAACAAAAATCATTTTACCACAAAGGCAATTGCACTAGAATGTTTACTGCAGCCCAATTCAGAATTACCAAGTCATGGAAGCAACCCAAATGCCCATCAACCCATGAATAGATTAACAAATTGTTATATATATACACCATGAAATACTATTCAGCCATAACAAGATGAAGACTTTACCTATTTTATGTTTACCCTGGATGGAGTTGGAGCACATTCTTCCCTTTAAAGTATCTCAATAATGGGGGAAAATGCTAGGCACAGCTACTCACGCCTGTAATCTTAGCATTCTGGGAGAACAAGATAGGTGGATTGCTAGAGGTCAGGAGTTTGAGACCAGCTTGAGCAAGAGGAAGACCCCATTTCTAAAAACTAGCTGTCTTTGTAGAAGGTGCCTATAGTCCCACCTACTTGGAAGGCTGAGACAAGAGGGTCACATGAGTCCAGGAGTCAGAGGTTGCTGTGAGCTATGATGGCAGTGCACTCTACAGAGGCAACATAGTGTGGCTCTATCTAAAAAAAAAAAATGTATGCAATGACTCAATACTAATATTAAACCAATATATAAATCCTTACACATTCATTCAAGTGATAAAACACAAATATAGTCTGGCAAGGGGGAAGGAAAAAGGAGGGAGAAAGGCCATTCATCTGTCATCTTCAGAGAAGTATTTGTTCAACTCTCTTACCTACAAACCAATATATAAATACTTACACACGCATATGAATGGCAAAACACAAATATAGTCTAGCAAGGGGAAGGGAAAAGGAGGAAGGGGGTGCAATTAATGGGAGGAAGAAGGGCATTTGGTGGAATCTCACCTAAATTGCACAATGTAAGGATATAGTTCAAAATAACAGAGTAAATTTTAAAAATTTTACCACAAAAAATAAGTGCGGTGATGGTTATATTAATCTGTTTATTTAAGCATTCCACATTGTATTTCAAATCATCACAATGAACACAAGTATAGTTATGATTTTAATTAAAAATTATATTGAAAACATAAATGAATTTAGATACTTAACAAAAGCATTATCTCACATAGTTATAGTTTTATGGTGAGAATGCTCAATACCACTGTCTTAGCATTTATCAAGAATACAATATGTTGTCATTAACTATATTCACCATGCAGTATAAATTTTTTGAACTCATTTAAAACAATTCACAAGTGAATTCCAGTGTGTCCTTAGTGCTGAGGAGCAATCATTTTCATCCCCTCAACTCTTCACTCTTGCAGTCTCCTAAAGGATTATTTCATTTGTGTTCTTCCCTTTTCAAACTTCTAACACACCCTTGTCTACATGTCCCTCGATAATAGCTATAGTTTCAAAAAGACTGAAATCCTCTAATGGCAATATCTGTGAAATTCTTCCAACTACCAACTTTTGTTCCTGTGCTACTTCTTTCATCTTCCTAACCTTCTGCAAATCCCTCCACTTGGGCATTAGGTGCTGCCCCCCATGCCCCACCCCATACTAGAGGATATTGCAGGTGAAAGAAACCAAAATATTCCTCTCTTAAATACTAAAGGTTGTTGAGCTAAGGAAGTTTAAATCACTAGGGGTTACTCTGTCCCACCTTCTGCTTTCCTGATGCTGGGACAGGGACTTACATAGACAAAAAGTTCTTCCCACCCCCTTCTCTACCTTTCCCACCTGAGCACAGATTCCTTCATGACCTTGCTCAGCAGCTCGGAGACAGCAGTACCAGACTAAGGAGAATACCTGCTCTTCCCCTGAATTTACCCTCCCTCCATCTACCCAGTTTCGAAAGCTTGAATATGCTTTTCTTTGTTTTGTCACTACATGATGTTTATGGTGTTTTGTTTTGTTTTTGTTTTCTTTTTTTGCAGTTTTTGGCCAGGCCAAGGCTGGATTTGAACCCTCCACCTCTGGTATATGGCGCTGGTGCCCTACTCCTTGAGCCACAGGCGCCGCCCTGGGTTTATGGTTCTTTGGTAAAATACTACATAAGCAAGGCTGCTGAGCCACTGTTTCCAGAGAGTTGCCTTCCTGAGGCAGTTGCTTTCTCCAGTGGCATGAGCTTGACAAGTATAAATAAAATGCATGTTTTTCTCCTGTTAATCTATGTAGGTTTTTTTCCTCTTTTTCATCCTCAATAGAGTGCTATGTTGTCATAGCTCACAGCAACCTCAAACTCTTGAGCTCAAGCAATCTTGCCTCAGCCTCCCCAGTAGCCAGGGCTCCAGGTGCCAGCCACAAGGCCAGCTACTTTTTCTATTTTTAGTAGTGACAAGGTCTTACTCTTGTTCAGGTATCTAACTCCTGAGCTCAATCAATCCACCTGCCTCAGCCTCCCAGAATGCTAGAAGTACAGGCATGAGCCACAGCCTTAATCTGTTTTTTCTTTAATAATCTGTCCCAGCAATGAATCTGTCAGAGTCAAGAATAGAAATTATTTTTCTACCTTTTATAGGTATTATGTCCTTTTCACACTGAGTCACACTGGCCCTCTTTCTGATCAACCATTTCCTCAGCATGCCAGCAAGCTGATTTTCTCTCCCTTTGCAAAAGACAAAACAGAGATAAATAGGTCTGGATTCTATTCTTTTCTCCAAATACTTCCTGTGCACGTCCACTCCTTTCTACAGACACCTTCCCATTTGAAAGGCACATTCTCTCCCAGACACCACTGTTCCTCTGCTTCCTTGCTCACTTGAATCCCGGGCAGTCAGGATTTCTCTCTCACTGCTCCCACAAAACTGCTCTGCCATGTCATGAACCTCCAACCATCTGTCCCCATTCCTATTCACCTTGGTCTGTCAGCAGCATCATACAGTTGATCCCTCCCTCCTCCTGGATCTATTCTCATCACTTAACATCCACAACTCTGATACATACATGCTCTCTGAGTTCAATCACAGTCCTGAGTTTTCACATTTGTGTACCTCAGACTGAGCATCTCTGAACCATCCTTATAGTTTTAGACAGTCTCTTGACTCAGTTCTGTCACTGCGCCATCAACTTTCAAATTTATGCATCAAGCTTGAACATCAGTCTTGTGCAGAAAGCTGTCCATTTTAAATGCACATGCAGATGTCTAATAAGCATCTGAAATTTGTTGTGCCCCAACCTATCTGAACAGTATTCCTGAGTTCCTGAGTTGCCCACCAGTACCCTTAACTTAGTTTCTACTGTGTCATTAATGACATCCCAACTTTTCACTCGCCCAGGCTGGAAAACTTGAAGATGATTCTTGTCCCTGCCAGCACAAATATCTGATTTCTTTTTTTCAGCAAAATCAGTGGCTCCCCCCATCCAGAATCTGATATGATCACTCTTTACCACCAGTATTGCTTGTTTCCTAAGGAAAAAAAAAATGTTACTATCTCTCACCCAGATAGTTACAACAGTCTCTATGCAGTCCTTCCATGTCCTCACTGTCCTACTCAATAAAGCTGCCAAAGTGAAATTGTTGTTAGAAAATACAGCAGCCCACACAGGGAACATAGGCATACTATAAATTGTTCCTAAAAGAGAATAAAACATCATAAGTGAACAACCAGCATATTCACTTCCGCTGATATTCACGTAACAGGATCAACTATTCTGCTAACTTGCTGCTGTTGTTTTCCATCTCTGCTTTGGTTCATTAATTTTGCCATGTTCTATGTTCTCTCGTGCTTGGGCAAAATCACTGAGATTATTATCTTCAAGTAATTAGGAAATGTTCGTATCAACTGAAAATGATATATTAACAAAATGTTTGCTACCAGCAACACAGTACTGTGTATGTCACATATATTGAATTATACAGTACTCAATTTCCTAAATAAAGATGAGGGAAATTAAAAGCCAAAGCCTTTGCAGTTTACCTAGCCCTGCTTGTTCTCTCCTCCCACCCCCCCCCCTTTGCACCTCTTAGTCTATTTTCCTCCTGTTCATTCTGTGCCCAGAACTTTGGCTTCCTTAGAATTCTTCAAACTACCTGGGACTTGCCTTCTACTCTTCTTAGCATGTTCAGTTCCCTGAGATACTGTCCCTGAACATTTCTGCTTGGCTCCTTTCCTGTTTTTTCATTTGCTCAGATATCATCTTCTCTGTGATGTCTGACGTAACTAACTACTCTTCCATCATTCCTATAGCTGCTGACATGGAATATACAAGTGTTATGTACACCTTGCAGTAAAGGGAATATCTCAGAAGTTCTGGCTTAAAACCGTTGAATGAACAAAAAAGGGGTGCCAGAATATTATTATGCAATCCCCATAGATGGATATGTTCAGGAAGATGGAGAGATGATGAAGGATTTCTTGAGACACAGCAATGCTCACAAAGCCTTTCAGGAAAATAATAATGCCATCTTGGAATTTTTTTCCCTTGGCTTTCACTCAGTTATTCTGTAAGAATATTATGGTACAATTCAACTTAAAATGAATAGTAAATCTCTAAAAAATAATTTAAACAGGGGGAACAATGATGGCTAGGTTTGGTAGACAACAAGGAAAGCAAAACAGCATTGTGCTGTTTACAAGATATTTGGATCACTTTCCCAATTATCTAAATTTTCTCCTATAAGGCATATTCAAATGCACAAGGAAACTGAACTTCGTTAATCACTATTTGTTGCTTAAATCCCTTCAGTAACGAGGAGCTCACCACCTATTTTCAGATACTAGAATTACCTTAGTTACAATGATCTAAAAAAAAAGTCTGCCTCCCAAAATACTGTGTTGGCTGCAGAACTAGGGTAACCAGTGTAACCTCAGACAGATTTAATATTGTAGCTTTCCTTGAAATTACATGGAAATAAACATAATTGTTAAATTGTCTTCCTATGCCGTGAGCTACGCTGATGCCTCAGCACTTTAGCCTGGGCAACAGAGTAAGACTCTTGTCTAAAAAAAGAAAAAAAAGAAAAGAAAAGATAAAAAAGAATTTTATTGCTTTTAGATAAAATATTAGCAAGTAAACTCAATGGCCTTTTGACCTCTCAAGAACTCTTTCTTAGTTACTCTTGTTATTACAGTTTTAAGTGCTACTCATTTTAGGCAAGATCATTTACTATTTCCAATAGAGAGAACATCTGCAAGGGCTGAAGTTGCCTTGATAACAAGGAACAACTTATTGACATCAGTACGACTTTGGAATACAACATCCACAACCTCAACTTGAACAAGAAAATTTATGTCATTTAACACTAAAACAAGCAATGTTTCGAGTTCCTTCTGGGAAAACATATACTTATCTGGAGAAACCTCCCCTACCTGTCTGTTTTCTCAGCATCCAGAGCCCTAAATGACCCTGATCCAGTGTCTGCCTTCCTCTCTTCTAACCCAAATTCATATTGTGCTTTGTGAGATCTAGAGTTTGCCATCGTCCGCTGGGGTGATGCAGTCTTCTTTCAATAACCCTAGGTTTCTTGGGGACGTAACCCTCTGAGAATCCTGTTCCCCATGTATTCTGTAATTTGGCAATCAAGTTAGTAAACAGTGAAATCAACCTTCTGAGATTTTGACTTATATTAAGGCTTATATTTTATATATATATATATATATATATATATTTTTTTTTTTTTTTTTTTTTTTTTTTTTTGGCCAGGGCCGAGTTTGAACCCACCACCTCTGGTATA
>CAUYON010052062.1:0-36563 GCA_963573935.1 Arctocebus calabarensis
TGCTTCTGATCTGATGCTGTTCTACCTTTGCCTATTACTAAATACACTAATCAGATTTATGTTTTCCAGAAATGTCATCAAGCCACACACAATAAAGATGGTTCCAGTCCATGAACCCCTGTATCACTCTCCTCTGGAGAAATCCCAACTGCCCCCTTCTATTATTGCCCGATTCAGCAAGAAGCAATTAGATTGAGTCTTCACCCCTTTTCCCTAACAGCAGTTGGAGTTTCTACTCAGAGAGGGAGAATTGATGCAGGACAATTGGCTCCCTAGGCAGCTCAGTGGGGCTGGCGGACCTGCCGCCTCCTCCTTGGCAGTGTCAGTGGTGTGGCAGCCAGCTGAAGAGCCAGTGGGCAGGATGACAGGCAAGGAGGGGGACCTCCAACCTCCACCAGAGGCTCCAATTGCCAAAAAGGCTGGACAACTGCTGAGGAGACACCTGTGCCTTGGTGTCTCCTTCACTTTACACTTAGGACTAAACGTGGAACCCCCATCTCCTATGCCTAGGTCAATTTCTTGTGAATTTCCTAGGCCTCAATTCCATGAATGGACTGTATCCATTCATTGATACATTCATTCACCTTGCCGCTGGCGGAAGGGACTGTATTAATTCGTTTCCTGGCCAAGGAACCCATACACCTATATATACCCTGAGACTAAAGGCCTAAAGGAGGAGATGGGGAAAGACCGGGAGAGAAACGGAGAGAGCTTCTCTCTCCCCACTACAATTCTCTCCCTCTACCAGGAGCCTTTCTGTATTCTTTTCTGTGAATAAAGTCTGTCTTACCACTAAAAAAAAAAGAAAGAAAAAAAACTAAAGGAAGCAAAAAGCAGAGAACAATTAAATGCAGATGGTAGCACAGGGCCAGGGTGGCAGGTCACAAATAAACAGCCACAACAACAACAACAACAACAACAACAAAAAGAAAATAATTGATTTATGATTTTATTTATATGAGACTTCTCTTTTGTTTCTAGCCTAACAAAAGGTTTGTTGATTATGTTTATCTTTTCAAAAAATCAACTCTTAGTTTTGATAATTTTTCTATTATATTTTAGTCTCTCATTTATTTCTGCTGTGATCTTTATTATTTTCTTCTGTTCTGCTAACTTTTGGCTTAGTTTGTTCTATTTTTAGTTTCTTGGGGTGTAAAGTTCGGTTGCTAATCTTAATGTGGGCATTTATCGCTATAAACTTTCTTCTTACAAGTTCTTTTGTTATATAGCATAAGTTTCCACATGCCGTGTTTCCACTTTTGTTTGTATCAAGGTATTTTTTAATTTCTTCTTTGACCCCCTAGATGCTCAGGACTGTGTTGTTAAATTTTAACATATTTGTACATTTTCCAACTTTCTAGTTTTATAACACTGTGGCCAGAAATTAATGATACTTGGTATGATTACAATTCTCTTAAATTTATTAAGATTGGTGACCTAACATATTATCTATTTTGGAGGATGTTCCATATGTGCTTGAAAATATCATGTTTTCTGCTGCTATTGGATGGAACATTCTATATATATGCCTTTTAGCTTCATTTGGTCTATAGTATCACTCGAGTTTGCTGTTTCCTTGTTGATTTTAAGTCTGGGTGATCTATCAATTGTTGATAGTAGGGTAGTGAAGTTCGCTACTATTATTGACTGGTTTTCCCTTCCATTCTGTTGATATTTGCTTTATATATTTAGGTGCTCTAATGTTGACCATATATATTTATAATTTATAAATGTTATATCTTCTTGATGAATTGACCACTTTTTTTTTTATCATACAATGACCTTCTTTGTCTGTTGTGACAGTTTTTTACTTAAAGTCTATTTTGTCTGATGTAAGTATAGCAATCCCAGTTATCTTTTCATTGCCATTTACATGGAATACCATTTTAGGTGGTAGCAGGGTTTGCTGGAGCAGACCTGGTATTGGGATCTGAGGCAACAAAAGGTTTTCACTTCACTCTTCTTCATCCAAGCAGAAAGTATCTCTTTCCACTCTGTGCTATGTAGATGGGGGTACTGTAGGTAATGTGAAACTGTTATTCCTCCCTCTTCAGTAACATTTTTTAATGCTCCATCCAGGTTCTATATGTAAAGTCTCTTATCTAGATTTATTTATTTATCTTGTGAAGGTGTTTTTGTGTGTGAATGGTTGTTCAAATTTATGTTTCTCTGAGAGGAGGAACACTGGAAACTCCTGTCCATCATCTTGCTGATGTTACTCTGGAATCTGCCTATTCTTTCCCTTTTTGGGGGGTAGGGGAGAAGGCAAGGTCTCCCTTTGTTACCCAGGCTGGAGTGCAATGATATCATCATACCTCACTGCAGCCTCTAGCTCCTAGGCTGCTTTTTGGTTTTTATTAATTTGTTTTTATTTTTTTCTAAATATGGAGTCTCGCTGTTGCCCAGGCTGGTCTCAAACTTCTGGCTTCAAGAGATCCACCCATCTTGGCCTACCAAAGTGCTAGGATTATAGATGTGAGCCACCACACCTGGTCTGTGACATTGATGAGTGTCCCTTTCAGAAGGACTATATGGGAATCACTATGTCTGGTCTTGCTTAATGCCCCCTCAAACTACTCAGTGGTATGCTGGTTCCTCCTCCACTCCTTCCCCAAATCCTTGCTTTGTAGCTCTTGCTAACATCTGTGGCAGAAATACTCCCACCATGATTTCAAACTACTGAAGTGACACCACTGAACACAGATTTAAGAAGAGAGGCTAACATTTGGTCTCTGGTTGCTGGTTGGAGCTGGCATTCAATTCATGCCATTGAATTTCTCTTTGTAAAAATCCACATATCTCACATTCTGTTGAAGCTACAATTTCACTAATCATTTGCATGTATGTGAGACTTTGATGAAGAACCAAGTCCCACAGCATCTGCTTGCTGGCACAGATAGTGGCAGCACAGAGCAGTTCTGCAGCCAGCAGTTTCCTGATTTGGCATCCTGCTGCAGCAGTAATGATAGCTGTGGGGTGATGATATTGCTTCTGCATCAGCAGCACCAGCTGCAGCTTCCTAACTTGACATTTGCAAAGACTACAGCAGTGGCCTTCCTAATAACATAGAGAGAGTTTCTGGGCCATGAAAGTCATTCCTGAGTGTTCAGCCTTCCAGGGACCACTCCTACATTACATGTGGATTCTATTGTCTGCAACTGAATCCTGTTCAATACAAGTCCTGACCTGTGCACCTTTTACCGCTCCCAGGTGTCCAAAACTGTACTTGGCTTAAGATAGCCTAAAAAACTTTCCATAGAGAATCGCTTAAGCCCAAGAGCTGGAGGTTGCTGTGAGCAGTGTGACGCCACGGCACTCTATCCAGGACAATAAAGTGAGACTCTGTCTCTACAAAAAAAAAAAAAAAACTTTCCATAGTGAAAAATTTTATTTTCTAAATAACAACTTGAGTTTCCTAAAGAAGTATTATATTGAATAATACTACATAAGATTTTTATTTTCTACTTAAAATTTGCTGCAATAGAATATAACTTACATTTCTTAAACATATGAAATATTGATTATAATGAATAAGAATTTTTAATATAGAAAAAGTGTTTGGAGATAAAAATCCAGAATGTTTCAAACTTCCCCTGCAAATTTGAGACCTATTAATTTAGCCTGATGTCACTAAGAAGTAACAATTTTGCATAAACCACTACATTGAAGTTTCTTCCTTTCTCCATTACTGCTCTACACCTGTGGTTATGGTGTACCATAGTTTACTTTGGAGGCAGAATTGAATTCTGCATGTGCACAAAAATACTATGATAGAATAAATATACCTGCCTTAGTCCCTTCAAGCTGCTATGACAAAATACCATAAACTGGGTAGTTTACAAACAACAGAAATTTATTTTTCACAGTTCTAGATGTCAGAAAGTCCAAGATCAAGGTGCCAGGAGATTTGGTGTCCAGTGAGGGCCCATTTCCCAGTTCATAGACTGTACCTTCTCCATGTGTCTTCAAATAGGGAGGGCAAACAAGCTCCCTGGAATCTCTTTTGTAAGGCCACTAATCCCATTCAAAAGGGCTCTGCTCTTGTGACCCAATTAGCTCTCCAAAGGCCCACACCTCCTGAAACCATCATATTGGGGGTTAGGTTTCAATGTAAGAATTGTAGGCATGGACACAAACATTCATACCATAGCAATACTCACAAGTATGTAATTAATACTAATATGATAGACGGTCTCTAGGGATGTTCCAGAGTCTCTGTTCTTGTTTTTATCCTGGATTTACTTGGAAATTTATATGAAGACCTAGATGACAAGATGACTGAAAGACAGCATAGTCGGACAAAATTGTTCTTAGCACCGGAATAAGACAGGTGTCTGATATCCATGATACAGTAAGAACGTTGCTTGTCCATCTTCTTGCCTAGTGCACACCTCTAATTCTGATACCTGGACCTCTTGTATAGTTGATAAGTTTAGCTCACCTAGGACATATAATTGTTCCAGATGGCCCCTGCACCACATGAGGTATAGTAACTTTCTCTCAGCTATTACCATGGATGCACTCAACACGTAGGAGGAAAATTCTCTCTTCCAGAACAGATGTGGAGGCTGAGTGCGCATAATAACCCAGCTGGCTTCAGCTTGAGTTGCTTCAAGGGGAAAGAATAAGGCATCAAGTTGTCCTCAAAGCATCAGATCATGAAGCAGCATGCACATCCCAGCAGCCTAGCCTATGGCCAAGGTCACGTGCTTCTGCTTATACAGTGGAGAGATGAAAGATGTGAAGAGAAGTCAGAGATGGCTGGAATTAAAGAATACAAACATGGAAATATTGAACAGGAAACTTTGGCTTGAGAACAATAAAAAGAACTGGGGCTCTTTGTCGACCAAAAGTCCAATACAAATAAATAAAAATTTTAAATTATAACTACAATACAGTTGGCCCTTGAACAATATAAGTTTAAACTGTATAAGTCCACTTATGTACAGACCTTTTTCCAATTCCGCCACTCATAAGACAGCAAAACAAACCCCTCTTCTTTCTTTACTCTGCAGATGATAATGAATGAAGATCTTTATGACAATCCTCTGCCATTTAATAAATAGTAAACATATTTTCTCTTTTTTATGACTTTCTTTCTTTCTTTTTTTGACAGAGTCTCGCTCTATCATCCCAGCTAAAGTGGCATCATCTTAGTTCATTGCAACCTCAAACTTCTGGGCTCAAACAATCCTCCTGTTTCAGCCTCCTGAGTATCTAAGACTACAGGCATGTGCTACCATACTTCATTTTTGTAGTGACAAGGTCTTGCTATGTTGCTCAGGTTGGTCTTGATCTCCCGGGCTCAAGCAATCTTCTCACGTCAGCCTCCTAAAGTGCTAGGATTGCAGGCAGAAGCCAATATGCCTGGCCTCTTATGATTTTCTTTTTGTTTCAGAGACAGAGTTTGTCACCCTCAGTAGAGTACTATGGCATCATATCTCACAGCAACGTCCAGCTCTTGGGCTTATGTTATTCTCTTGCCTCAGCCTTCTGACTAGCTGAGATCACAGGTGCCCGCCACAACTCATGGCTATTTTTTTTGTTGCAGTTTGGCTAGAGCCTGGTTTGAACCTGCCACCCTCGGTATGTGGGGCTGGCGCCCTACTCACTGAGCTATAGGTGCTGCCCTCTTAACGATTTTTCTTATTTATATATTTATTTATTTATTGTTGGGGATTCATTGAGGGCACAAGAAACCAGGTTACATTGATTGCATTTGTTAGTTAAATTCCCTCTTACAAACCTGTCTTGCCCCCAAAAGGTGTGGCACACACCAAGACCCCACCCCCCTCTCTCCTTCCCGCTCTCTTCTCTTCCTTTCCCCACCCTTTCCTCCTTCTTTCTCTCTCTTCTCTCCTTCCCCACCCCCACTGTGTCATTGTCATTAAGTGTCCTCTTATCAAAATTGAGTACATAGGATTCATGCTTCTCCATTCTTGTGATGCTTTACTAACAATAATGTGTTCCACTTCCATCCAGGTTAATACAAAGGCTGTAAAGTCTCCATTTTTTTAATGGCTGAATAGTATTCCACAGTGTACATATACCACAGCTTGTTAATCCATTCCTGGGTTGGTGGGCATTTAGGCTGTTTCCACATTTTGGTGATTGTAAATTGAGCTGCAACAAACAGTCTAGTGCAAGTGTCCTTATGATAAAAGGACTTTTTTCCTTCTGGGTAGATGCCCAGTAATGGGATTGCAGGATCAAATGGGAGGTCTAGTTTGAGTTCTTTGAGTGTTCTCCATACTTCCTTTCAAAAAAAGTGGTATTAGTTTGCAGTCCTACCAGTAGTGTAAAAGTGTTCCCTTCTCTCCACATCCATGCCAGCATCTGCAGCTTTGAAATTTTGTAATGTGGACCATTCTCACTGGGGTTAGATGGTATCTCAGGTTGGTTTTGATTTGCATTTCTCTAATAATTAGGGATGATGAGCATTTTTCCATGTTTGTTAGCCATTCATCTGTCTTCTTTCAAGAAGGTTCTATTCATGTCTCTTGCCCATTGATACATGGGATTGTTGGCTTTTTTCATGTGGATTAATTTGAGTTCTCTATAGATCCTAGTTATCAAGTTTTTGTCTGATGCAAAATATGCAAATATCCTTTCCCATCGGGTAGGTTGTCTATTTGCTTTGGTTGTTGTCTCCTTAGCTATACAGAATCTTTTCAGTTTAAGTCCTACTGGTTTATTTTCGTTGTTGTTGAAATTGTCATGGAAGTCTTCTTCCATGAAGTCTTTCCCCAGGCCAATATCTTCCAGTGTTTTTCCTACACTTCCTTTGAGGATTTTTTTTATCATTTCATGCCTTAAATTTAGGTCTTTTATCTGTCTGGAATCAATTTTTGTGAGTGGAGAAAGATGTGGGTCCAGTTTCAGTCTTCTATATATGGATATCCAGTTCTTCCAGCACCATTTATTGAATAGGGAGTCTTTTCCCCAGGGTATATTCTTCTTGGTTTATTGAAGAATAGGTGGCTATAAGGTGTTAGTTTCATTTCCTGGTTTTCTATTCAATTCCAAATGTCTATCTCTATTTTTGTGCCAGTACTATGCTGTCTTGACCACTATAGCTTTGTAGTACAGCCTAAAATCTGGTATGCTAATGCCTTCAGTTTTGTTTTTATTACTAAGAACTACCTTAGCTATATGGGTTTTTTTCTGGTTCCATTCAAAATGCAGAATCATTTTTTCCAAGTCTTGAAAGTATGATATTGGTATTTTAATAGGGATGGCATTGAATCTGTAAATTGCTTTGGGAAGTATAGACATTTTAACAATGTTGATTCTTCCCATCCACAAGCATGATATGTTCTTCCATTTGTTAATATCCTCTGCTATTTCCTTTCTTAGGATTTCATAATATTCTTTATAGAGGTCCTTCACCTCTTTCTTTAGGTATGTTCCTATGTATTTCATTTTCTTTGAAGCTATGGTGAAGGGAGTTGTGTCCTTAATTAGTCTCTCATCTTGGCTGTTATTGGCATATACAATATGCCAGTGTGTGACTTGTGGATGTAGATTTTTATATCCTGAGACATTACTGTATTTTTTGATGACTTCCTGGAGTCTTGTGGTTGAGTCTTTGGGGTTCTCTAAGTATAGGATTATGTCATCAGCAAAGAGGGAGAGTTTGACCTCCTCTGCTCCCATTTGGATGCCCTTTATTTCCTTTCCTTTTCTAGAACTTCCAGCACTATGTTGAATAGTAATGGAGACAGAGGACAACTTTGTCTGGTTGTAGTTCTAAGTGGAGAAGCTTTCAGTTTTACTCCATTCAGTGAAATATTAGCTGTAGGTTTGTCATAGATAGCTTTGATCAGTTTCAGAAATGTGCCATCTATGCCTATCCTCTTCAGTGTTCTAATAAGAAAAGGATGCTGGATTTTATCGAATGCTTTTTATGCATCTATTGAGAGGATCATCTAGTCTTTGTTTCTGCTTCTGTTAATATGGTGGATAATGTTTATGGACTGGCATATGTTAAACCAGCCTTACCTCCCTAGGATGAAACCTACTTCATCATGATGTATGACTTTTTTGATGATAAGCTGTAATGTATTGGCTAGGGTTTTGTTGAGAATTTTTGCATCTATATTCATTAGTTAAATTGGTCTGAAGTTCCCCTTTTTAGTTGGGTCTTTTCCTGGTTTTGGTATCAGGGTGATGTTTGCTTTTTAGAACATGTTGGGGAAGAGTCCTTCCTTCTCAATTTTTTGAAGTAATTTCTGCATTGTGGCAATAAGTTCTTCTTTGAAGGTTTGATGGAATTCTGGTGTGAAGCCATCTGGACCAGGGCATTTTTTTGTTGGGAGATTTTTTATTGTTTCTTTGATCTCAGTGCTTGAAATTGTTCTGTTCAGGAGATCTATTTCTTTCTGGCAAAGTCTAGGGAGAGGGTGTGATTCCAAATATTGATCCATTTCCTTCATATTGTCAAATTTCTGGGCATAGAGTTTCTGGTAGTATTCAGAGATAATTTCTTATATTTCTGTGGCATCAGTTATTTCCCCTTTATCATTTCTGATTGAGGTTACTAGGGATTTTACTTTTCTATTTCTAGTTATTCTGGCCATAGGTTTATCTATTGTATTTTCTCAAAAAAAAAAACCCCTCAACTCCTTATATCATTAATTTTCTGAACGATTCTTTTGTTTTCAATTTCATTAATCTGATTTAATTTTGGATATTTCTTTTCTTCTGCTGGGTTTAGACTTAGATTGTTCTGTTTCCAATTCCATAAGATGGCTTGTGAATTTGTTGATGTGCTTTCTTTCTGTTTTTTGGATGTAGGCATCTAAAACAACAAATTTCCTCTCAGGACTGCTTTTGCTTTGTCCCACAGGTTTTGGTAGCTTGTCTTCATTGTTATGTTCAAGGAAGTTAATGACTTCCTCTTTTATTTCTTCTTGTATCCAACTGTCATTTGGGATAAGGTTGTTTAATTCCCATGCCTTTGTGTGGAGTTGAACATTTTTGTTGGAGTTGAGGTCCACCTTTAGTGTTTTGTGGTCTAAAAAGAAAGATACAAGGTAAAATTTCAATTCTTTTGATTCTGTTGAGGTTTGTTTTGTGTCCCAGGATATGATCAATTTTGGAGCATGTTCCATGGGATGATGAGAAGAATGTATATTCTTTGGCCTTGGGATGGATTGTTCTATACATGTCTATCAAGCATAGTTCTGGGGTCTCATTTAAGTTCCTTATATCTTTGTTTAATTTCTGTTTAGAGGATCTGTCCAGCTTTGTAAGAGGCGTGTTAAAGTCCCCTGTTATTATGGTATTATAGGATATCATATTGCTCAGACTAATTAAGGTCTATTTGAAGAATCTGGAAGCATTTAAGTGGGTACATAAATATTTAGAACTGAAATGTCTTCTCGTATTTTTCCCTTGACCAATATGAAGTGTCCATCTTTGTCTTTTTTGAGTTTAGTTGCTTTAAATCCACTTGTATCTGAAAATAAGATTGCAACCCCTCTTTTCTTCTGAATTCAATTTGCCTGAAAAATTGTCTTCCGACCCTTAACTCTGTGTTTTACTTTGTCTTTAGAGGCTAGTTGTTTCCTGCAGACAGCAGATGGATGGCTTGTGTTCTTTAACCCAATCAGCCAATCTATGCCTCTTCAGTGGGGAATTCAAGCCATTAACATTTATTATGATAATTGATAAGTGTGGTAGCGTTCTGTTCATCTTATTTCGTGAAGGTCCATTGCTTAGTTTTGTCTTTTGCATCATTGTGGAAACTAGGTTTGGTCCTTTAATTTTTGGGTGCTCACTTTGCTGGTGGTCCATTGTGATGGTCAGTGTGTAGAACAGGTTGAAGTATTTCCTGTAGAGCTGGTCTTGTGGCAAATTTCTTCAGTGGTTGTGTATCAATAAAAGACTTGATTTCTCCATTAATTTTAAAGCTTAGCTTAGTGGGATATAGAGTTCTGGGCTAGAAATTTTTCTGGTAGATGACCATTGTCTTCTAGCTTGAAAGTTTCTTTAGAGAAATCTGTGGTCACTCTGATCTGTAGGTCAATTGATGCTTACTCCTGAAAACTTGTAGAATCTTTTCTTTTGACTTTAGACAGGTTTAACACAATGTGTCTTGGAGAACCTCTATTTAAGTTGAGGTGACCTAGGGTCTGATATTCTTAAATGAGTGTGTCAGAATCTTTGATACTATTTGGGAAATTTTCATTTATAATTTTCTCTAGTATAGCTTCCATTCCTCTCAGGCATTCTTCTTCTCCTTCTGGGATACCTATGACTTATATGTTTGAATGCTTCATAAAGTCCCATAATTCTCAGTAAACGTTCTGCTTTCTCTCTCTTCTTTTCTGCCTATGTAACTATCTGAGATATCTCAAGAGTTTTGTTCTCTACTTCTAAGATTCTTTCTTCTGCATGGTCTAATCTGTTGTTACTTTCTATTGCATCTTTAAGTTCCCTAATTGACTACTTTAATTTCTTCTCTGCTATATCCTTTCTATATTCTTCATATCATTCATCTCTTTTTTGATTCTGTTTTTGGATTTCCTTTTTGTTATTTTCCACTTTCTCAGCAAATCCCTTCATTGTTTTCATCATCTGTATTTGAAATTCCCCTTATATCATTTCTAACATTTCTTTATAGGTGGAATGCTCTGCAGTAGCTACTTCACAGTCCCTTTGGGGGGGAGGTTGCTCGGGACTGGTTTTTCATGTTGCCAGGATTTTTCTTTTATCTATTTCCTTGCTTTAATTTTCCTTTCACCTCCTCTTGCTCTTTAAGTTACTGTGCCTCTGGCCTAAGTTATCAGTGAGTCCTTTTGGTATGGGACTAAAAGTATGAGAAGACTGAAGAGCAAGAAGGTGAAAAAGATTAAAAAAAAAGAGAGAGAAAGGATAGGGGGTGACTAAAAGGAAATGTTGACAAAAGGAAGAGAGGTACGGGAAGAGGAAGACAGGAGTAATAAAGTATATAATAGGGTACTTTGACCCACACCTCAAAAACCCCCAACCTCTGGGAGTGCTAGGTTGGGTGGTTCCCTTGAAGTCAGCGGCTCTTTGTCAGCCTGAGCAGACACATTATCCCACCTCCACCAAACAGAGAGGAAAGACAAAAATACTATAAATCAAAACAAACAGTGAACCATACAGGATAAAATTGGGGGAAAAAAAACCAAATAATAGGGGCAGAAACACTAGCAAAAATAAAGTTCTTATTAAAGAAGGCAGCAGTGGAAAAGTATATTTAAACTAGAAAAATGAAGAAAGAAAAAAAAAGATCTAAGGGGAAAATGTTGAAATAAAAACAAATTAAAACAAAACCAAAGCAGTATATATCTCATACTGAATATTGTCTGGGCAACACGTGATCTTCTGAGGTATGAGATGTTAATCACAATGCTGATACAGCTGTATGAGATGGAGACTGGAAGCCTCTCCTGATTTCTTTGCCCTCAAACCCCACAGGGTTGAGAGCCTGAATTTCTCCTCAGCTTGCTTAAGACACTTTAAACTGTTAACCTTGTCTAGGCAGAAGCTTTCCCAGGAAAGCACTTGTTGCTAGAACTCTCTTGAAGTGGCTGCCTGCTTATCTGGTGTGCCAAAACCAGCCTCACTGTGTGCCCCTGAGGGCCAAGGCTGCAAGGCAGCCCTCTTATTGCCAAACACTGAAACCTCCACTCTTCTCCGGCCTCTCAGTCCCGGCCTTTGGCACTGCTCACAGTCACTAGATTACCGCCCAAGGTCTCTTCCCAGCCCAAGCCTTACTCTGCAACCCTGAGGCAGGAGCCTGAAGGGCAGTTCTCCCACAATGGCTGCACACATGGCCCACAGTCAAACAATGTTAGCTCTGTTCTGGCCCAGCAGCTCAGTCCTGGACCCTGGACAATGCTTAAAGTCACCAGTACTCTCGCCCAAGTTCTCCCAAGGTAATTCAACCACCTGCCCAAGTCCAAAGAAACAAAACAACAGGGAAGTCCTTCCCTGTCTGCAATCTTGGGGCTATTGCAGTTACAGCTGCGGTAGCCTAACACCTAACACAACTACTTGCCAATTTTCCACTGCTTTTGTCCTACTTCTGGGGTCCAGAATTCTCTCCATCTCTCCCTGCGTCGCCAGAGGGATGTTTCAGGGCAAAGCCACAAGCCAGAGATGCCTGGGGTCTTCTCTCCCCAATCTCACCACAACTGGTTGCAAAGAAGCTGTTGCTGGGCCGCCCTCTCGCTCCCTCCCAAATGTGGGAAATCTTAGTTTCCATAGCAGAGCATTAATGAATGTTGAATGGAGACTGGCAATATAATTTTTTTTTTGGTAGGACTCCTTTTTTTTTTTGTAGTGCTATGACATGACGGGTTTAATTTAATAGGTGAAGCACAATATGATAACTACACTGTACTGTTTAAACTAATGACAGTGGAAGGAAAATGATTTTTAAAATATAACTAAGATGAGACATGACAAGTTATAAACAGTAAAATTCTAGAAATCATTGAATGAATAAATGAGATGATATTTCATCAGTGGCCATTCATAATTTTGCCTTTAGGAACCCAGAAGAAACTGTCTTCTTTGAGTTTCAAATGTTCTGGTAGATCTAGTCCTTTCTTAGCTTCTTCAATATCACCTTGAATTGCTGAAATAAGTGACTCTAAAGAATCAAAGTTCTTCTCTGGTCTGAGGTAGCCAATAATAGCCACATTGAGGATTTCCCCATAGAAGTCCTCTTTAAAGGTATACACGATATGAGTTTCCATGGACTTTTTTGTATTCTTGTAGTATGGGTTCCAGCCTATGCTCACCACCATCTTATGGACATCTCCACTTCCAAAACTGGCCCAACCATAATAAATGCCAGTGGGTACATCAGCTGGGAGATTATCTACTACTTGTTCAGGAAAGTTACCTGTCGGGATGCCCAGATGCTTGGAGCTCCGGCCAAAGCCCCACACCACTTGGCCTGGGCAGAAATACGGCAGGTGCCTCATGAAGCTGTCCACCTGGGGCATGGGCTGCGGCCTGGTCCGTGTCCCGCGGAGTCCCCGAGTGCCCGGACTCCCCCAAACAGCTGGGAGATTCAGGTGTGAGCGCCGGGGCCCAGGACGCACAGATGACACACCGTGGAGGGTCCCTCACACCACTGACCCAACAGAAGCAACACAGGGACTTGGAAGCTGCCAGGGCTCCTTTTTTAAGGAAGAGTCAAAGAGGGTGTTTACCCATAAATACATATGATTGATTTATCCATTAAAATATTAAAAAGACAAAAGAAAAAAAAAACCCAAAGAAGGTTTAGGGGAGAAGAATCATACAGTTATGCTTACTCAAGACTGGGTCATACAAATCTCCCCTCGCCCTGTAACTCCCAACCATCCATAGATGGGGACCCACTTTTTTGCTGCCTATTATTGGAATATTATTTTATAGACATTTGTAACTTTGTCTGAATATTCATTTAGGCTATTGTAGCAGGGAATAAGATTTTTGGTGGGAGCAGGGAATAAGATTTTTGGTGGGACTAGATAAGGTGAATGGGAGGCTCATGAGGTTGCAGAAGAAGAGGGAGGCTGAATCCCTGGAATCCAGAGCTGGGATAAGAAAAATGGTACCAGGAGGACTGAGACAGAGACCACAGGGAGGGATGTGCTTATTGCAGTGCCCAGAATCTAACCAGAGTCTAAGAAGACCACTTGTGGCTGGAAGTCTTTACTTGAGTTAGAACTTTTCCTTGCCCAGGTACTCTGATTTACAAAGTGCCCAGAAGTAATTTAGGGGCTGATGTGAGCATCTAAGCTTATGTAGACCATTCTTTGAATACCCAATGAATGTGCTTCCTAATGAATTATATCTGCTGGACAATTCTGAAAGTATATTAGTCACACCAATGTTAGGATAACTGCTGGATGCCAAGTGAGCCCTGGGATCTTTATATGATAGTGGAAAGTGGTTTTAATGCCTGTATGTAGATGGTTGATTATTTCAGGGTCTTTGTGGAGTGGATACCACTGTTTCATTCTGAAAGCACTCAGAGTGTGTTGTGTGTCTTTACCACTCTGGACTCACTTCTATGATTTTTTTTTTCCTTTTTCTGGGTGAAAAATTTGTCAGCAGGATGACTGTTCCTTCTGTTTCTACCTTTGCTTATATGACCTTTATGATATGTTAAAAAAATGGGCCACACTCTAAAAAACAATAATGCTTTAATTTAAAAAACACATTTGTGATGAATTTTCAGACATAAATCTTTCTCTTTTGAAATGTATATTTTATTCAATTCGGTATTTTCTCACTGTGAAATCAACCACGTAGGAAAAGCCAGGACACATCAAAGGAAGGCCCATGACTTGTGTTTGTAGTTCAGATATGCTAATATGTAAATGAAGCAACTTGCAAAACAATTGATTTCTTGAAATTATTCTTCCCCACACTAAGACACTGAAAGATGCTTTATCTTAAAACTAATGTAAAATTTCTATTATGTCTAATACAGCTTTCTAATTTATGAGACTTTGCAGATTTGTGGGAAGACAATAAAAGCAGTCCTATAGAATGTTTAGAGTTCAATAGTTTTGAAACTTGAAGTTTGAAAAATACCTAGTTAGGTTTTCATGCTGACTGAGTGAAACTTGAACTAACTTATTATAAGAGAAGAAATTAGGAAAAATAGAAGCATCCTAAAAAAAAAAATAAACAGGGTTTATTTGCCAGGAAACCTTCTTTTCTTGGAAATTCTAAGAAAATTGCCTTTGAAAGCATTAAGTATGAGCTGCTTTTAGAATAGATTCTTTCCCAATAGCTAGCTCCAAGTAATCTAGCAAATTTTTTTTTTTCTGAGACTATAATAGGTAGATCTCTTTGTGAAAAAAGTTGAGCAACTGCTCTCACACCCTCTCCGTGTATATCCCAAGAATAATTCTAATTAAAATAACTCTCTAAGGAACAGACTATAAGAACACTAGCAAATGTCTCTATTTTATGTAGCCAGACTGAGGATAATAGGGCAGCTACGATTGACAGTTAGTGCATGATATCTATAAAATTCATTATCTGTGGGACATTTCCTGTATTGCGAATAGATTTACTATGAGCTGATCCTGTATCGACAGGCATGTGGAAGAAAATGTAGCAGCAATTTAAAAAGGGAAATGGCCTGGGATGATAGCCCAACTGGAAATAAGGTGGTTTCTGTGTTGAAGATCAGTGCAGTTAAAAGGATTTAGCTGCCAGATTATCAAGTTAATAGCTGGAGGGCTTAATCATTGGCCTCAACATTTTTTCTGGCGCAGTGATTTAAATGCTGGTACCAATCATAGTCCCTGGAGTTAGGTGGTTTGAATTTCATAATTCCACCATTAACAGGTAATTCCTAACCCAGTGTTCAGAAGTGTTGTGAGGTAGCAAGAAGTTTGAGTCAGAAACTATGTTGAGAGCAGATTGTAATTATGAGGACATTCACTTCCTTCAGCTGCAGATCTTGAAGTTCTATTTTTTCTCTGGAGTGTTGAAGTTTTGTTGCAAAATTCTAACCAAACTGAAATGTAGGGTCTTTGCATTAAAGGAATTATATCTGCTGGACGACAGTTGTAAAAGTACATTGTTAGTCACACCAATATTACAAATTAAAATTATTTTGTAATCTGTAGGTGGCATGGTAGAAGGAAATGAACTTTGGGTCTTGAGTCAGTTGATATAATTTCAAGACGTAGACCTGTTATTTTAAGTCCATTAAGGTGTTTATTTGAAATCAATTTACTTTTTTTGATGTAAGCATTTGTATGTACTTTCCTCTTAAAATGACTTTTACTATATCCTTTTAATTTTTGAAAATGAAAAAAAAATTTTAAATTTGTACATACTCATGGGATACACATGAAATTTTGCTCCCTTGACCTATTACATTGTGGTGAAATAAGGGCCTTCAGTATAGCCACCACCTCAGCAAGACATATTGTACCCACCCAGCAACCTTTCCTGATACATAGGCCTATCACTTCCCACACTCCAGAGTCTCCACTGTCCATTGTTCTAAACTCTGCTTCCAGGTATACACATTATTTAGCTTTCACTTTTAAGTGATAAAATATAATTGTCTTTCTGTGTCTGAATTGGTTCACTTAATATAATGTGTTTTAATTCCATCCACATTTCTACAAAAGGCACTATTTTATTCTTTTGGTGATTGAATAGTATATTGTGGGTAGAATGGCTGTCTGGAAAGTGTCCATCCATATGATATGAAATGTCAAGATACATGGCTGGATACTTTCTGGACAGTCCTCAAATATATACCACGTTTTATGCTGGGCAGCTAGGTCAATTCCAAATTTTTACCAGTGTGAAACATGCTGCTATAAATATGAATATAAATATCTTTTTTAATATATTGATTTCCTTTGGGTAAACATCCAATAGGAGGATTGATGGCTGATAAATGGTAGTTCTATTTTTAGTTCTTTAAGACATCTCCATTCTGCTTTTCAAAGAGGTTAATTTAATTCCCACTGTGTATAAGCATTCTCT
Source organism: Arctocebus calabarensis (assembly GCA_963573935.1). Taxonomy (NCBI): domain Eukaryota; kingdom Metazoa; phylum Chordata; class Mammalia; order Primates; family Lorisidae; genus Arctocebus; species Arctocebus calabarensis. The sequence goes on from CAUYON010052062.1 coordinate 16,498, forward strand.
TTTCTTCTCTTCCTTACCATCTGTTTTTTCTTAAAATTTTCAATAGTAGCTATTCTGATATAAGATATTCTGGTCTTGATTTGTATTTCTGATTAACTCTGAGATAATAATTTTTTCATAGGATTATTGGCCATTTTTTCCTTTGAAAAATTTTCTATATTCTTAGTCCACTTTTAAATGGAGTTTTTTTATTGCTAGTTGTTTGAGTTCTTGTAAATTATAATATTCCCTATCAGAAATCGTTTGTGAATATTTTAGCCCATTCCTTGGGGTATCTGCACATTGTTTCTTCTGTACAGAAAATTTTTAGTTTAATTATACAAGATTTTTCCATTTTGTTGCCTGGTTTCTTGAGGTCTTAGTCCCCTAAATGATGTGATATAGATTGTATACTTAATATTATTTATGTATTGCATTTATTGACATGTTTATGTTAAACCATCTTTGCATTCTTAGTATAAAACCTACTTGATCATGGTGTATTATCTTTTTGATTTGCTGTGGGATTTGATTTGCTAGTATTTTGGTGTAAACGTTTGCATCTGTACTCATTAGGGATATTGATCTATAGTTTTCTTTTTTGTTATGTTCTTGTCTGGTGTGGTATTAGGGTGATTTTGGCCTCAAATGAATTAGGAAGCATTCACTCCCCCTTCCCAACCCTCCCTCTGAGGCTCCCTCCCTCAGGATGATTGGGATTATTCCTTTGTATGTTTGGTAGAATTTGAGTAGGAATTCATCTGTTCCTTAGTTTTATTTTGGAGGGAGTAAAGGGAAGAGATTTAAATAACTAATTTAATCTCATTGCTCCTTAATGGTCTATTCAGGAGTTCTTTTTCTTCCAGGTTCAATCTGGGGAGATTGTATTTTTCTAGAAATTTATCTCCTGAGGTTTTCTGGTTTGTGAGCATAGTTCATAATCATCTCTGATCTTTTGTTTTCTGTGGTATGGTAGTAATGTCTCCTTCATTTCTGATTTTGTTTATTTGGATCTTCTCCCTCCTTTTCCTAGTTGGCTAGCAGCTTATAAATTTTCTTTTCAAATAACAAATTTGTTTTATTTAACCTTTTTTTTTTGGTTCTAATTTCATTTAGTTCTGTTCTGATCTTGTTATTTCTTCTAACTTTGGGTGTGGTTCTTGTTTTTTCTAGTTCCTTGAGGTGCAGCAGAAGACTTGTGATCTACTTTTTAATGTATGCATTTATTTTATTTTTATTTTTTTTTTGAGACGGAGCCTCAAGCTGTCACCCTGGATAGAGTGCCATGGCATCACAGCTCACAGCAACCTCCAATTCCTGGGCTCAAGCAAGTCTCCTGCCTCAGTCTCCCAAGTAGCTGGGACTACAGGTGCCTGCCACAATGCCCGGCCATTTCTTGGTTGCAGCCATCATTGTTGTTTGGTGGGCCGGGCTGGATTCGAACCCGCCAGCTCAGGTGTACGTGGTTGGTGCCTTTGCCCATTGAGCCACAGGCACTGAGCCTTAATGTATGCATTTAATACTATAAACTTTCCTCTTAGCACTGCTTTTTATATAGCTCACAGGGTTTGGTACATTGTGTTTTCATTTTCATCTCAAACATTGAAAAATTTTTAATTTTTTCATTGCTCCAGTGATCATTCAGGAGCATGACCTTTAATTTCCTTGTATTTTTATAGTTTCAGAAGTTCTTTGTGTTCTAACTTTTTTCTACTGTGGTCTGAGAGGATTACCTGATACCACTTCAATTTAAAAAAATTTAAGACTTGTTTTGTGGCCTAATGTGAGGTCCCACATGTCTTTGTTTTTTTTGCTTTGATCTGTTTAGTGTTGTGAGTGGGGTGTTAGTTTCCTACTGTTGTAATGATCTCACTTTCTTAATTCTGTAATATTTGTTTTGTTAATCTGGGTGTTGAGATGTTGGCTGCATATATATTTCCAATGGTTATATTCTCGATGAATTTATCCCTTTATCATTATGATTTTTTTAAATACTATTTTTTGACTTAAAATCTGCTTTATCTAAGAGTAACTATTTCTCATTTCTGGTTTTTGTTTGTGTGGAATATATTTTTCTACCCCTTACTTTGTCTATATGTGTCTTTATTTGTGTGGTGAGTTTCTTGTAAACAGCATAGAATTCAATTGTAGCCACCCTGCCCCCAATTTTTCAATCTATATCTTTTCAGTTGAATATTTAACTCATTTACCTTCCAGGTTAATGTTGATAAGTGAGGTTTTAGTCCTTATATTTTCTAAATTCTTTCTTTTTGTCTTTGTGTTTTGAAAATCTGCCATGTTTCCATTTGATTCATTTCTCTTTTTCTGATAGTTTTATAAAGCTTGTGAGCTTTAGATTTTGTTTTTTTGTGATGACAAATACCAATATTTTAGTTCCTTTTAAAGGCCCCTTTGAGCATTTCCTATAAGTCGGGTCTAGTGGTAATTGTCTGGGAAAGAATTTATTCTCCATTAATAAAGCTTATTTTCTGGCATGGTATAAGAATATTGGCTGACAATTTTTTTTTCTGTTAGTACTTTGAAGATGCCATCCTATTCTCTCCTTGCCTGTAAGGTTTCTATTGAATTCCCTGTTCATCTGATGGAATTTCCTTTATAGGTTGACTAGATGCTTTTCTCTTGATAATTTTAAAAGTATTTTTCCCACTTTGACTTTACACATTTTTATTGTAAGAGGCCGTGATGAAGTTCTTTCTGCCTAGGGTGGCTGGACCTCTTCTATCTTGATATTTTACTCTTGGTAGACCTAGGATGTTTTCAATATTTCCTTAAATAGGTTTTTAAAATTCTTTGATCTTTCTCCTTTTGGGAATTGTGATAATTTTACCTAGTCCCAACCATCTTAAAGGCTGTTTTCCTTTTTTAAAATTTCTTTTCCTTTATTTTTAGAAGAATTTTTCAAAAGACTTGCCTTCAAGTTCTCAGATTCTTTCGTCTTAATGGCATAATCTATTATTAAAGCTCCCACAGTTATTTTGTGGAATAAATCAGTCATTTCCCAAATGTTTTTATAAGAGATTTATCTGCTTAATATTTCTTATTCATATCCTGATTTTCTTTGTACAGGTTTTCAGATTTCTTTTGGATCTCACTGAGCTTCTTCTAAAATCAATATTTTGAATTCTTTATTTGGCATTTAGAAGATAATTTTTCCCCCCTTTTTTCCTTATGTGTATACATTTCTGCTTAACATTGGAGTACAAATGATTAGATTCCACTGTTTGCATTTGTAAGATTAAAATCCAATTAGAAGATGTGTCCTACACCAAGGTAGTGTGCCATATACCTGTGCAATGTACCCTTTTGGTGGTATTTTACCCAACTCGTTTCTCCCTGCCCTTCTCTCCCCCTTTGAATTTCATTGAGCTTTTGTTTTTTCTTTCTTTTTTTCTTTTTGAGATGGTCTTGCTCTGTCACCCAGGGTTACATGCAGTGGCATTGTCACAGCTCATGCAACCTCAAACTCCTGGGCTCAAGTGATCTTCCTGTTCAGCCTTCTGAGTAACTGGGACTACAGGCACTCCCCTCCACTAGGCCTGCAAATTTTGCTATTTAATTGTGGTTAATTCACACTCTTGACTCCAATTCCCTTTCTATGTGTTACCTCATCTATCTTCTTTAATTTATAGCAAAGCTTGCATTGAATGGCCAACACCTAAAATTTAAAATTTTTTTCCCCAGTTTTCTTAAGCAAAAGATAGACAAAAAAAATTATGGTTAATTTGATCCTCTTAGGTATCCTGAAGGATTAATTTTTTTTTTTTTAAGAGAACACTAGGTGGCACTCCAGTGTCAGAAGTTTGGTCTGTCTGCCATAATCAACTGTCATCTAGGAGATCATGGCTGGATTTCCACTTCTGTTCAGGAAGTAGAAGCTGTGTGGTGGGGAATGAAGGCCCAGGGGTGGTACCACAGACGTGGATGGTAGGCTGCGCATTTAAGGACAGCATATCCAAGTTCTAGAACTGGTTTAGGAAGTTAGGTGTCTGGGCTGGCACAGAGATTATGTCTCTGTCTTTCAAATGGGACCTAGAAACTGAATAGAGGTCTTTGAGGAGCTTGGGGAATCTGTTGGACCAGCCCAGAGCTGGGCTGCCCAGGCTTGGAAGGCAGAGACCAAGCCAGCCACCCTGCTGGTCAACCTGTGGGGCCCCAGGGTGCCTGGAAAATCATGTCTAACTGGGCCAATGGCCACAGTCTCAGGCCTCAGTGATCTTCGTGTGCCCCCTGTAGCTCAGGTCAGATTACTTGGAACCCTTGACCCCCCCCCCCACTCCAAAGCAGCTGCCCTATACAGACTGGCTCATCCTGAAGAAGTTATGGGACAGCCTAGTCCTTGTTCCCTCCCCAAAAGGGCTAGCACTTGTGCATTTGGCAGCCTGGGACCCCCAACCACTGTTCATCCTGCTCCACAGCTTCTGCCTGGTGGGACATACCCTCCCAGGATTCAGGGTGGTCCTTGACCACCCAAAAAGGGGATGTGAGGGGGTGGTGGTGGTTACCAGCAGCACAAAACACACAGCAATCCTACATGCAGTCTTCGGTTTTTGACTACCAGACCCCCTTCACCTGCTTTCCATGCTGGCTTTCCTCCCTTATCTTTTTTTCTCCTGGTGTCATTTGCTATCACTCAGTGCCTTTATAGCACTGTTTCTGAGGGGGATAATCTGGATAGTGTTGGGTAGCTGCCCTTTTCCCTAACTTTCCTGGGGGAGGTTGGTTAGATGCCACTATTCCACCATCTTGGAGTACTTTCTTGGGGAAAATTTTTTGATTGGGATCTATTGCTAGACCATTGTGTCCTTTGTTATATTTCATTGCTTTTTCATGTTTCCTTTGTCCTTCTGTTATATGTACATACATGTAGCAGAACTTCTAATTTTTTGAAATTGCTTTCATAGGTGAAAAAGTTTTTAAACATGTATGTTTGTAGAGTAGGACACTTTGGCTTTCATTTTGGGTGCCTGGAGTAGTGCAACATTTTTTCCCCCTACAGGTTTAGTAGTATGTGAATGATATGGTTATTATTTAGGGCTATAGTGATGTTTTGGTCAAAACTTGGATGACACCTGAGCTAGTCTTAGTTCTAGGTGGTGGCAGGTGGGGGCTGAATGTCTGTTTTTAGGCCTCAAAGAAGCTTACAGTAATGTGTTAGTGGACCCTGGAGTGGTTCCCTGTGTGGAAACTATTATGTTCTTAAAGGATAATTCTCTTGGGCCTCTAGGCATCTTGTTTAGAAACTAGTAGTGGGAACAATAGGCCAATGTATGTATGGGTTCTCAGGCCCCTGGGCAGCTAGTATGATGTGTGCAATGCAGTAGTGGTGGAGGAGCATCCAACTGGGAACCAAGTGGTCCATGTTTGTGTTGCTAGTAGCTGTGATGGGTTGGACAGGTTAGTCACCAGTCCCATAGCTACCCTTAACAGGGAAGTGAATATTGTCCTCAGTGTGCTTAGGAGAACTTGATCCCCCATCTCTCCCCAGCCAGGTGATAACTACAGCCATGTGACCTGGACTTGGCCCAAAGGTGGACTGCAGCCCAGTGTTAAACTCTCAAAATGGTACTGGATGGTGTCTGTGACCAGAGAGGGGTGGGGTCCCTCTTAGGCAAGCAATGGTTGGGCAACAAGCTTTGGGGATTGTGGTCCACTTGAGTGTTGGTCCACTTGAGTCAGTAACCCATTCCAGAATGGTGGGTATTGTGTTAGGTATGCATAGGTGGGTATTGTGTTAGGTATGCATAGTAGAATCTTGTTTTCCTGACCCTCCCTGGCTGGGTGATGACTGCAGCCTTATCAGCCCACACTTACCATGAGGGAGGATTGCAACCTAGTGTTAAACTCTGAAAATGATACTTTGGGCCTGCAACCCTCTCCCCCAGATAGGGTGGAGCACCTTCCAGGCAAACAGTATGGGCAAGAGGCTATGGGGGAATGTAGGCCATTTACATCTTAGTCTCAACAGCAGTCTTCCATGGAGGGCTGGGGGGTGGTGCTGGTGGGGCTGAAGGTGGGTGGGGTGGGGACACGGGAACTCTGTTTCTCTTACCCTTTCTTGGAGCAGCTCAGTGTCATCAGCTGCATCTGAAGATCCCTAGTATCTAGGCTTTTACAATGGTAACTTCTGGACCCTCAACCCTCATTATTTTCTTCTGGTGCTATGAGACTTGGGAAAAAATCCTTAACATTTTTCCTGGTGCAGAAGCCCCAGGGATAAAAAGATCCCCAGAGGACCCCTGAATTCCTCACATTCCACTTCAGATCCCAGAGGACCATTGGATAAGGAGCCTCAATACCCTCTAACTCACCCCTGGGATGACCTTTGGATTTGACAGCCTCTGAAAGTCTAAATTAATTTTCTCTTATAACATAGCTCAGCATCAATATCACTTACCGGATGAGGAAATCTAACACCATTTTATAGCTAGATTTCTTTTGTAGAAATGAAGGGAAGTGGTTGGAGGTTCCCTGTGTGGAAACTATTATGTACTTAAGGGCTAATTCTCAATTTTTGTGAGTACTGTGTAGACAATGTCAACTGGGGAGGAAGGGATTGCAAGGGAAACAGGGTGGGTAAAACACCAAAATTTCCCCCTTGGGTGGTTTGACAGCACTACCTGTATATACTCCAGAAAGGAAAAAACCATTAGGTGGAAAGAGGAGGGGGAGAGGTCAATGACCAAAAATAAAATTATTCTGAGATGTGAGACAAAAGGAAAACAGAATCCAGGCTCTGTGTGGGTAACACTGTGGCCTTTATTCCAAATCAGTTGGGGTGAGCTGAGTTTGAGAAGTCAGCCCATGGGTAATGGAGGATGGGGGTTTTAAAGGTCAGAAGGGTTGGGGGGGGGATTGGCCCATTTACCTTTCTTAGGTGGGACATTCATGGGGAAGGTTAGGGGGTTGGCCCATCCACCTTTCCAGGGTAGGACATCCATTGGGAAGGTGGGGGTTGATCATTTAGGTGGGTCTGCTTTATTTGGGTGGGGTTCCGACATTTGACTCTATCATCCTAGTCTTTTTAGTCTATTGTAAGGACTTTGACTTTTCCTCTGGGATGAGGGATGGTGGGGGCTGCCTGTAAGAAAAAGGAAAATGGGCTCAGTGCCCATAACACAGTGGTTACAGAGCCAGCCACATGCACTGGACTGGTGAGTTTGAGCCTGGCCTGGGGCTAGCTAAACAACAATGACAACTGCAACAAAAATAATAGCTGGGCATTGTGGCAGGCCCCTGTAGTCCCAGCTACTTGGGAGGCTGAGGCAAGAGAATTGCTTAAGCCCAAGAATTTGAGGTTGCTGTGAGCTGTGACAGCACAGCACTCTACTGAGGGTGACATAGTGAGATGCTGTCTCAAAAACAAAAAAAAAAAGAGGAAAAATGGGGAGGGGGGACAGAGTAGGGGAAGGGAGTGATGTTTACATGAACATTCAGGGTCTTCAGTTTGAACTGGTTGATAGCCACACAGGACGAGAATATGAACAGTTGTTTTCCAGGTGACTACCTGGTCAGTAAATCAAGAGATGAGACAGAGGATTACTGGTCCAAAACTGAGAATGAGAAAAATCATAATTAGTGGCCCTATCATAGACAATAACCAAGGAGGCCATGAATCTAAGAACCAGGAATTAGATGATTCAGGATCTGTTTCTGTTTGAGCTATTCATGGAGTTCTTTTACTTTGCTCATTATTATTCCTGACTAGTTAATAAAGAAGCAACATTCTTCTCCCAGTAAAATACATGCACCTCTTTTTTCTGCTGTAATTAAAGGCTTGGTGATTTTGGAGTACCATTGCACCTAAAGAATTAATTTGGGATTATAGGATGACTGAAGAATCTGCTACTGTTCCTGATATTTCCAACAGTGGCCATTACTCCACCCTGGTGGGTGTGAGTTGAGTTCAAGAAAGAAGTCAACCCATGGGTAATGGTGGATGAGGCTTTTAAAGGATGGAAGGGTGGGGGGATTGGCCCATTCACCTTTCTTAGGTGAGACATCCATGGGGAAGGGTAGGGGGTTGGCCTATCCATCTTTCCAGGGTAGGACATCCATTGGTAGGGTGTGGGTTGATCCATTTATGGGGGTGCACTCTATTTGGCAGTGTTCCTACATTTGACTCTATCAGAGGGGCCAAAAATAAAGGACCCCCTGCCAGCTTATAGTTCAGGAGAGCCCACAGCCTCACCATCTACACTCCCTGAGACCTCACTTTTGGGTTTCTACCCCAGTTGTCTTCCTCCACATGAAGTCACCTCTCATAATAGACAAGCAGATTATAAAGGTGCATGCTCCCTTCAGCATGGCAGACTTAGAAACTTGTACAGAGAAAGCAGGGAATTTTTCAGTGGATCCTGGGAAGTTTACAGAGGAATTTTAGCATTTGGTTAACATTTTGGATTTAACTTGGAAGAATGTAATGATTTTACCGTCTTATACTGCAGATGAAAAATAGAGTATGATATCTGCATGACACAGGGTGGCTACTACTAAACGTACTAAATAGAATTTGGCTGATGGGGTGAATGGGGTTTCTACTCAAGGCCTGGGTATAACTATCAACCTGGCAAGCAGGGAAGGTGGCAGAGCAGCCAGGGATTACATGCAGAACTGCCTTATAGAAAGCATGAGGGAGATACATAAAGCCGATAAACTTTTCCAAGTTAGTTGAGCTGACTCAGATATAAGGGTGAAAATCCAGCCCTCTATAGGGGAAGAGTAGTGGAAGCTGGCCAGGCATGGTGGTTCACACCTGTAATCGTAGCACTCTGGGAGGCCGAGGTGGGTGAATTGCCTGAGCTCAGGCATTTGAGACCAAGGTGAGCAAGGGTGAGACCCTGTCTCTAACAATGGGTTGGCATTGTGGTAGGCATCTGTAGTCCTAGCTACTCAGGAGACTGAGGCAAGAAGATTGCTCGAGCTCAAGAGTTTGAGGTTGCTGTGAACTATGATGTGCCAGCACTCTACTAAGGGTGACAAAGTGAAACACTGTCTCAAAACAAACAAAACAAATAGTAGAAGCTATCCAAAAACATACCAACTTGGACCCTGATTAAACAGACAGAGTTATAATTAAAGCCACTTTATTGGTGGCTCCTATAGCTAAGTGGGTAGTGCACAGGCCATGTACACCAAGGCTGGTGGGTTCAAACCTGGCCTGGGCCAGCTAAAATAATAATGACAACTGCAACAACAACAAAAAAATAGCTGGGCATTGTGGAAGGTGCCTGTAGTCCCAGCTACTTGGGAGGCCGAGGCAAGAAAATCTCTTAAGCCCAAGAGTTAGAGATTGCTGTGAGCTGTGGTGCCATGGTACTCTACCCAGGGTAACAGCTTGAGGCTCTGTCTCAAAAAAATAAAAAAAAATAAAAAAGCACACAAAAAACAAATGCTTTATCAATCAGCCCCGGATAGCTGCAGGAAACTCCAGTGTAAGGCACTAGACCCCAAAGTGACTCAAGCTACTGAACTAGGCCTCCTCGGTGTTCAACAACTGTGACCTGGAGGAGGCAAGTAAAGAAAGCCAAAAGGTTATATTGTTAGGAGCTGTTATTGCAGCCAATCCCCATGGTCCAGTATAAGACAAGCATGGGAGACGACTGTCCTTTGGTAGCAGTGTGAAGTCTGGCCAGACATGTTTCAGCTGTGGCAAACTGTGCCATCTGAGGCAAGAGCATCACCAGAGAACAGGCCTAACATGGATGGGAGAGGAGTTAAGGTGTTGCCCTGCCCCACCTGCTTCCACTGTGGTGCCCTAGGACACCATATTTGACTGTGGCAAGAAGCAGCCAAGGAGATGGTGAATGAATACCCACCATTGGATTGATGGGGCCCAGGCTCTTCAACAGCTTCTGCTACCAAATTAAAACAAGGAACTGTGGTTCACAGTGGATGTCGCCTGTAAGCTTGTCACATGCTTATTGGACATGGGAGCAACACTTTCAGTTTTGAAAGCCTTTGGCAGTTACCTGTCCCCCTCTTCTTGCTCAGTTGTTGGCATCGATGGGCTACACATTCACAGGTATTTAACTTCTCCTTTGAGTTGTAGTTGGGAAGGACTTTAATTCACCGATTTTTGATTATTCCTCAGTTACAGCACCCTTGCTGGAAAGAGATTTCTTATTTAAATTAGGAACTGTTTTAACCTTCTTTCCAAAGGATTTTGTTATGAGTGAAGGCAGAGAATCAGAGTGTAAATGATTTTCCCCCTAGGATAGTGGATACAAATCCTGAAGTTTGGGCAGATGGGGTACCTTCCAGGGCAAGAAATGTGAAACCTGTGAAAATCTGTGTCAGGCCTGGGATAGGAAACCCCAAGAGGACACAATATCACCCAGGGTATTAGGGGTCAATCTCTGATTATAGCATAAAAGAATACTGGAATGCCAGTAGAGTGTTCTTTTCCGTATAACTCTCCTGTCTGGCTGCTCAAAAGTCAAAAGGGAAAAGGAGATTGGTCTAAGGACAATAAGATAGTGGTGCCTTGGCATCCAGTGGTCCCCAAATCTTACATGCTAATGTCTGATTCCTGCTGAAGCCCATTATTACTTAGCTTTAGATTTGAAAGATGCCTTCTTTACTCTTCCTCCATACCCGGAGTCTCAGCCACTTTTTGCCTTTGAGTGGACAGACCCTGACACTGGGCATTCCACCCATTAATGTGGACTGTCCTCCTCCAGGGATTCTGAGATAGTCCTGGAATTTTTGAGAATGCTGAACACACCTTCTCAGAGCTGAACTTGGCTCCTTCAGGTGCCCTTATTCAGTATGTAGATGACTTACCAGTCAGTAGCACTTCATATAAATCTTCTATAGACAGATATTAAATTTCCTTAGGAGGAAGTATTTAAGTAAAAGGCAGAAGTATGCAAACCTGAAATGTGGAACCCCCATTTCCTATGCCTAGGTCAATTTCATGTGAATTTCCTAGGCCTCAATTCCACGAATAGACTGTGTCCATTCATTGATACATTCATTCACCTTGCCCCAGGCGAAAGGGACTCTCTTCATTCCTTTCCTGGCCAAGAAACCCATACACCTATATATACCCTGAGACTAAAAGCCTAAAGGGGGAGACGGGGAAAGACCGGGAGAGAAACGGAGAGAGCTTTTCTCTCCCCACTTGAGTTCTCTCTCTCTACCAGGAGCTTTAGTGTTTTCTGCATTCTTTTCTGTAAATAAATTCTGTCTTACCACTAGAAAAAGAAAATTATGTTTTCAAAGACTATGTCTAAAAAAAAAAAAAGTATGCAAACCCGAAGTCACTTACTGTGGGCTTTGTTTTTTCTCCGGGTGAGAGGAGGCGCTCTCATCGGAGTCAAGACAAATCCCTCCCTGGTCTCTCTACAACAAAACAATTCAGGGAGTTCTTGGGAATGACAAGGTACTATTGAATATGCATTCCCTGATATGGAGAACTGGCTAAGACTCTGTATGAAGTTTTAAAGGGGGAAGAGATGGAGGAGCTAATATGGGGTAGGGAATGAGAAAAAAACCTTTTAAACCTTGAAACAGGCGCTTTTAAATACACATGCATTGGGAAAATCTGATTTAAAGAAACCTTTAATTGGGCCTCCACTTATGATCATTCTTTTTTTGATGTTTTGGCCCTGCCTGCTTGACCTTGTTGAGTTTGTATCTTCCAGGCTGCAACAGGTCCTGGTGATGCAGTGATTCTAGCAAATACTGATGGAATCTGTTGACCAAGTGGCCAGTAACTTCCCATTCCCTGAAACCCCTTTAGTGTAGGGAACCTGAGGATGGTCTCTAATAGGTAGGCCAACACCCCTTTTTGACAGCAGGAAGTAGCCAAGAGTGGTCATCGTCCATTTTCCCCTTCAAGATTTCAGGACTGTATCTCCTTAGGGGGGAAATGAGAAGGGGCACTAAGAAAGGGGTTTCCAGGGAGTTGGAAGGAAAGCCTGGCCTGCTGAACAAGGAAGTCTGGAGGGACCATAGGAACATTCAACACTCAGCAGTATTTGCCAAAAAAGGGAAAAGAATGTGACTTTGAGGTAACCTAGGTAAGCAATGACCAATAGAAAAAAATCAATGAAAGTAGAAAAGGGTAAAAATGGCTGGAGGTGGCCAATGAAGGAGCTACAACCAATTCTAAACAAAGAGAAGTGTATTCTGCACTGCCTTTGGGTTGGTCTGTCACTCTTCTCTTTCATGACAGGGACTCATTTCCAACTCTTGGAAAGTGCTCTAAACTTTCTCTTTGTTCTTAAATTACCTTTTGTTATGTTGAGGAAAAAAGAAAAGTACCCTCTAAAGTGCTTTAGGGTCAGATGCCTGTGGGGACTCCATGTGGGTTCCTTTCCTGGTGTAGATGTGGGTTCCTTTCCTGGTGTAGTGCTTCTATACAGTCTCTAGGCAGCTACCTATGTTAGACCTGAGGCCTGTGTGTGTCAGGAGGTTCTCCCATAGCCACAATTGTAAAAAAGTGTTTTGCAGTGTGAAGTCCCTGGGGTTTCTCTCTGCATCCTGGAGCTTCTTCCAACTCTCAGCCAGTTCCTTGGCCAGGCAAACTTCCTTAAACTCTATCCTTACTATTGGTGGTTCCCATCACTTCTATGGTGAAGCCTAGTGTCATCTCCTTGATGATCTGTTTGAAATGTCAGTATTGAGTTACTCTTTTGGTTCCTGTCTGTGGAGAGACACACTACCTGCATCTAGCCTGCCATCCTGATCTCCGTAACTATGTCACATAGGTTTTGGTGTGTTTTTTTCATTTTCATCTGTTTTAAGAATTTTTTTGAGCTGGTCGTGGTGGCTTACGTCTGTCATTCTAGCACTCTGGGAGGCTGAGGTAGATGGATTGCTTGAGCTCCAGAGTTTGAGACCAGCCTGAGCAAGAGTAAGAAACCATCTCTACTAAAACTAGAAAAACTAGTTGGGCATGGTGGCGCATGCTAGTAGGCCCAGCTACTCAAGATGCTGATGGAACAGGATCACTTGAGCCCAAGATTTTGAGGTTGCTGTGAGCTATAAGAGTGCCATGGCATTCTACCTGGGGTGATAGAGTGAGACTCTGAAAAACAAAACAAAAATTAATTTGGTTATTTACTTAGTAGTTGTTTAGGAGCATGCCATATATTTGTACTGTTTCCAAAGTTCCTCTTGTTATTTTTAGTTTTATTTTACTGTAATGCAGTGGTTCTCAACCTTCCTAATGCTGTGGCCTTTTAATACGGTTCTTGTGGTTTGCGTCCCACAGGTTGAGAACTGCTGCTGTAATGTGAGAAGATACTTGACAGGATTAAGATTTTTAAAAATTTGTAGATCTAACATTCTCTATTCTGAAGAGTATTCCATGTGCTGATGAGAAAAATAAGTGTTAAGTAAAATGAGCAGTTAAGTAAAATCTGCAAATGACTGTTAGGTCCATTTGTTCTGAAGTGCCATTTAAACCCAACGTTTCTTTTACTTTTCTATCAAGATATGTCCAGTGCACAGAGCAGGGTGCTGAAATCCTTAGATATTACTGTATTGGAATCTCTCTTTCTTTAAATCTAATTATATTTGCTTTATATATATGGGTGCTCCAATATTGGGTGCAGAAATTTAGAATTGTATCCTCTTGCTGCATTATCCCTTCATTATTTGGTAATTATTTTGTCTTTACAGTTTTTGACTTAAGGACTATTTAATTGTCTGATATAAGTAGAGTTCTTCCTGCTGACTCTTGGTTTTTGTTGCATGGGATCTTTTTCCATCCTTTTACTTTCAGCTTGTGTAAATATAGATCAAGTGAATATTTTGAAGGTAGCATATAGTTGAGTCATTTTTAAAATCCATTCAAATATTCTATATCTGTTAAGTGTAGAATTTAATGTTTATATTCAAGGTTATTATTGATAAATGAGGACTTATTATTTTCTGTTGTTTTTATATATTCTTTTTTTTCTTCCTCATTATTTATCATGCTCCAGAGTTCTCTATAGAGGTACTTTTGACTCCTTTCTCATATGTGTCTGTTCTACCAGTGAGTTTTATAATTTCATGTATTGATATTGTCCTTTTGCCTATTGCTTTTTCCTTGAGACAGAGTTTCACTTTTTTTCCACTGTAGCCTTGAAGTCTTGAGCTCAAATAATCATCCTACTGAGTAGCTGGCACTACAAGCATATGCCTTTATGTCCAGCATGGGAGGAATGACAAATGAATTTTGACGATGAATTTTCTGTTTTTACTTGTGTGTGAAAGAATTTGCTCCTTTTTTTGTACACAAAAGTGTAAGTTTGTTTATATTAGAGAAAGGGAAGAGTGGGGGGAAGAGATGAGAAAGAAAGAGCAGAGAGTGAGAGTGGTAGATGGGTGGAGGGAGAGAAAAGGAGCAGAAAATGGATTGGCATCTCAAAGAATGATTTATCCTTCATTTTTGAAGGATAGCTTTGCTGGTTATTGCATTCTTGGTTGAGGTTTCTTTTTCTTTCAGATATTTGAATATATCATCATTCTTTTTTGGTCTATATGGTTTCTGCTGAGAAATCCACTGTAAGTCTGATGGGATTTCCCTTATATGGGATTTGATACTTATCTCTTAATGCTTTTAGAATTTGCTTTATCTTTGACTTTTGATAATTTAACTGTAATATGGCTTAGAGAATTTTTGGATTCTCTTTGAGAAGTTTTCAGTTTCTTGTACTTGGATGTCTGTATCTCTTGTAAGACTTGGGATATTTTCGGCAGTTATTTTGCTGATTTTTCTATGCCTTGACCATCTCTTCTACTATAACTCTCAACATCTTAATTTTAGGTCACTAAATGGCATCTTCATATGTTACACAGCTGTTCTTTTTTCTTTTGTTTAACCGAGTTATTTTAAAAGACTTGTCTTCAGGTTAGGATTTTTTCTGCTTGATCTAGTCTATTAACTCTTAATTTTATCTTTTATTTCATTCATTGAGTTCTCCACTTCTAGGATTTGTTTCTTTTTTGTAACATCTCTGTTGATTTTCTCATTGGATCATGAACTGTTATCATGACACGCTTTTTTTCTGTGTTCTCTTGCATCTCAGTGAGTTTTAAAAACATCACTATTTTGAATTATTTTCTTGGCATTTTGTAGATTTCCTTGTTAGAATCATGTTGCGGATGAATTGGTATATTCCCTTGGAGGTTTATGTTTTCTTTTGCACATTTCTTGTGTTCCTATGTTTAGGAACACAGATGTTACAGTCACTTCTTCCAATTTTATAGTTTGACTTTTATAAGGGGATTCTTTTAGAAATCCTTAGTGTTTTCTATAGATTATATTTTTAGTTGGATGGAAGACTTTTGTTTTGATGCTGGGTGGGCATAATAGTGTAGTATTTATATTATTTCTTTATAATCAGCCTCAGTGGTATCTGAGTTCCTCAGTGTCTTATACTGTGGTTGTTAGTGGTGTCTATGATGCGGCTTTGTTGGGGATGAGAATGCCAGATGGGCTGGTTCTTGGACCTCAGCAATGGCGGTGGTGGATTGGATATGCTGATCCTTGGTCCCTCAGTCAGCTTATTACTGGTGTGAAGTCCAGGTGGGCCAATCACTGGACCTCTAGGTTGCTTGCTTGAGTGATAGCAGTGACAGTGGTGGCCTGGCTGGTGAGTGGGTCTTTAAACCCCTGGGCAATGAGTAGGGCATTAGCAATGGTGAGCCAAAACTCAGGTTTCCAAATGGCTTGTGTGAGTGTCAGTGGTATTGCCAACAAATTGTGTAGACCTGTCTTCAAGTCCCCTTCTAATGGTGTGTATGAAGGAAGGCTGTTGTGGGCAGAGTGATTTGATCTCCAGACCTCCAGGTGGCTTGCATATGTATTGGTCATGGTTGTGGTGGTGGTAAAGTCAGGTCTCCTCATGCTTCTGGTTGGCACATGTGGGTGATGAGTATGGTGGGCCTGTCATCAGGCTCTCTGATGGTATACATGGACTCTAACAGCAGTGGGTGGGGCAGATGAATTGCCAGGCTCCCAGACTACATGCTTGGGTACTAGCAGCAGTAGCAGTGATGGGGTCAAATATTAGATTTTATTGCCTTTGGTTACATTTTTGCCACTACTAGCAAACTTATTTCACCACTGCCTGTATGTATCCTTTGACTATTCACTTAAACTGTTTTTGACATCTTATGATTCTTTCATTAATGAATTAAATACAATTCTGACATGTATTCATTTTATATTTGTATGAATCTTTTATTTTTTAAAAAACTATTCTTTAACATTAAGTTCTATGGTGATAATGTCACACTGACCTGTCAAATGATGAAATTTCTAATTCCTTTTCTGACTTCTTTAATATCATAGTCCTGTCCCCCATGGGTTACATTGAATAATTTGTACCTTTAATCCTCATTCATGAATTAGTGTTTGATTATATCCCCACTCTCAGATCTCAGAGAAGGCCAAAGGCCCAGGAAATAGCTTCTCAGAGTCCTTGTCTGAGAGGCGCCATGCTCGGAGTAAAAAAGATTAGCATAACCAAGTCTGTAGTGATCCACAAAATACAAAGCATTTTTATTTCTATTTCCTTACTCTATTCTAGGAAGTTACTGTATGTGTGCAATAGTATAAACTGAATGAAAAATATAAGTGAATTATACTACAGAATGCCTATTATGATATTCTAATCAGTGATAAAATTATACAGTTAAAATATTAGAGGTGTCAAGGAGCATGAAATTGACAAGTGGAATCATGCTGATTTATTCTTAGTTTCCTCTTAGAGATATTATTTTCCTTACTTCCAACTGTTTGATTTAATGTTACCTAGATTAACCTAGATTAATGTTATAGGTACCCAGAACATGCCTTTTCATAAGGCGAGAGGTTGAATGCTATGATAATTCTTAAGAATATTACTATCTTGCTAAGATGAATGGTCTTTAGTCTTAATATGGCTAGCATATTTTGTGTGTTTCATTTGTGAAATGTAAAGAAATTGGTTGATATAGAAATTTGTAAAATTCTCTTCAGAAAATACCAGATTAATATACGCCATGGTCTGAATGCTGTGTCTCCAAATCTGTATGTTGAAATCCTGAACCAAAGTGATGGTATTAGGAGATGTGGCCTTTTGCATGATGATGAGGTTACAAGAGCAGAACCTTCATGAATGGGATTACTGTCCTTTGTAAGAGAGGCCCAAACAGCTGCCTTTTTCCTCCCCTGCATGAGAATACAGTGAGATGGCACCACCTGGAAACCAATAAATGGGTCTTCACTAGACACCAGATCTGTTGGTGCCTCACTCTTGAACTTTCCATCCTTCAGAGTTTGTAAGAAATATATTTGTTGTTTATAAACCACATGGTTTCTGGTATTTTGTTACAACAGCCCAAACAAAGATAGTGTGATTACTTCAAATGTAACTACAAAACTTAGATACTCCTACTTTTAATTTCCATTCAGCCTTTTAATTTTATTTTCTCTTAAATTTATTATTAAAATATATCTATTCCATGATTTCTATCTCTGTTAATACAAGCTTTGGTTTGCTTTATTACCACAATAATTTGTACTTTTTTTTTTTTTTTTGAGACAGAGCCTCAAGCTGTCACCCTGGGTAGAGTGCTGTGGCATCACAGCTCACAGCAACCTCCAATTCCTTGGCTTGAGCGAGTCTCTTGCCTCCGCCTCCCAAGTAGCTGGGACTGCAGGTACCCACCACAACGCCTGGCCATTTTTTGGTTGCGGCTGTCATTGTTGTTTGGCGGGCCCAGGCTGGATTCGAACCCGCCAGCTCAGGTGTACATGGCTGGCACCTTAGCCCGCTGAGCCACAGGCACTGAGCCAATAATTTGTACTTTTTAAAATTAAAACAATATATCAAAAATTATGGACAAATAAAAATATAGATAAAAATTAGCTCTTACTGATAACTCCATCTCTCAGAAATAAGCATTATTGATTCTTGAGTTTTTCACATCAGATTTGTTTTATGAATAAATGTGGATTTATCTTATGCTTATATACTTATTTAAAAATATATGATCTTGCTGCTAATTTTTCATCAAAAGGGATTTAAAGAAATTGTTACATAATGTGTTCTTAAACTTGGCCTCTGGAGTTAGATTAGGTACAATCCAATTTTTATTGCATAACCTTGGAAAGTTACTGAAACTTACTAAGCCTCAGTTACTTCATCTGTAAAATAGATTTACTATGTGCCTAATTTATAGATTTGTTGGGATTAAAGTAACACATGTAAAATATGCAACATGTGGCAGCATTATGTTATCAAATCTGACTCTATTTTGATTAGTTTTACAGGTTGAAATTAAAGCTGAGTTGTGGTTGATGGAAAGGAGACAGTGGAAACTTCTTTTCATATTCTTTAGAGATAATTTTAAATGTTCTTGGTAATCTGATGAAACATTTGAGTAGTTTTGTGTCAGTATCCTGGGTTAGTATGTTTGGATCCTTAAGGGTTATACTCTGATTGTTTATAGTTTAGGGTGAGGTACATTACTGGATCAGATGTTAGTGCTAGCATTCAGGAGACAACCTAACTTCCGTAGGTGGCAGCTGTGGGAATTAAATTTTGGCCAAATGTGACCATTAATGGTTAACAAAATAACTATATGCTTGGGTTCATCTTAATAGCTGAGCTCCTATTGGGTTTCTGGGGGATGAAAAGTCATGGCAAATTAGATCACATCTAATTCAAGGTAATATTTATTGAAAATCGGCCATATATACAATTCTAAATTTTATGCCATTTCTATTTCAGAGATATTTAGGCATGGCAGACATTGAATTTCTGGAATTTGATGATTTTTGGTAGTAAAACAAGTCCAGTTCTTTGATTATGATGCCAGGATGATTAAACATCCTTTTAAAAATAAAGATTACTTTGTGCTCATATTTTGTTTTCTCTTTTTTACCTACACTTATGATGACCTTAAAATGATTTGAAAGTGAAATTTGGTTTTTAAGACACAGGGGATTATATTTTCTGTCTTAAATCAATCTGCCCATTTAATGTATTTTGATTAAATACATTTGCTTTGCTTTTAAAAGTAATAATTTTTGACTATGCCCTTGTATACTTTTTAAAGTCGTGACAATATTCTGAATAACATGAAGCACAGGAGCTGGAAGAAAATTAAAAATGGAAAGACGAAGCTCAGGGCTAAAAGACTGATAACGCTCACTCTGGCAGGCAGTGCTCACCCTGGATCCTGGGGTTGTTCATTCCCAGGTTAATGCCTTTTCTTTAGCACCACATTGGCTGTACTATAAAATGCCTCAAAATGAACTTAGTCACAAAAAATTCACATTGCAGATAAATCCCATTCTTTTAGTTCTATTAAAATAGATCATGCTTGCTATTGTGAATGTTAATTAAAAACACTTTTCTTACACTTTACGAAAACTAGATTCAGTGCAGGATAATTTGGGTGGGTTGTACCTCTTGAGGGGCCCAGTGGACTTGAACTTTCTCTCCTCTCCTTTGCTCTTCCCATCTTCCTTGGCTCAAGTGCCACCTCCCACCCGTTTCCCACTCTGCAGACAGATGCTCTTTCTGCTTGCTGTCTCACATACCTTCCTTTATGAACTAGAAAGGATCAGCTTCTGTAAGTTTTGAAATGATACCATTGTGCATAAAATGTAACAAAGCAAAATTATCTTTTATTAAAATTCTTCAATTTTAGCACTTTTATGGACCCCATTGATCATTTCAATTTCACTGTCCTCCCATGCCTATGTGCCCTGTGTAGAAAATGAGTCACTCAGGATTGTGACTTCCAATGTGAGGTGCTGTCTTTTAGTAAAAAAAATGACTTTAAGAGTAGGTGTGAAAGAATTTCCCAGTGCTTGTTTTTTTGAAAGCTTAGCTACTTAGCAATTTTTTGGTCTTGCATATTATAAATTAGTACTGTTGATTGCATTTAAAAATTTTTGCCCAGGATTTCTTTTATTATGTCTGATATATATTCTTTTTTTTTTTTTTTTGAGACAGAGCCTCAAGCTGTCACCCTGGATAGAGTGCTGTGACATCACAGCTCACAGCAACCTCCAATTCCTGGGCTCAAGCGAGTCTCTTGCCTCTGCCTCCCAAGTAGCTGGGACTACAGGC